>JAQZBX010003836.1:0-63228 GCA_029593785.1 Cabassous unicinctus
GAATCAACAATCATAAGGGGGGATTGCAAGTATGGACAAAAGTAGACTTATTATTATTCTAGGAATGGAAGAACTTGTAACATTGATATAAAAGCAGTGGCTACCAGAGGTTCTGAGGGGAGGAAGAGGGAAAAATAGGTGTAACATGGGCATTTTTGGGACATTGGAATTGTCCTGCATGACATTGCAATGGTGGATGCAGGTCATTACACATTTTGTCAAAACCAATAAAATTGTGTGGTGCAAAGTGTGCACTATAATGTAAACTATAGACCATGGTTAGCAGCAATGTTGTTAACGGGGGAAAGTGTGTG
This sequence comes from Cabassous unicinctus, assembly GCA_029593785.1. Taxonomy (NCBI): domain Eukaryota; kingdom Metazoa; phylum Chordata; class Mammalia; order Cingulata; family Chlamyphoridae; genus Cabassous; species Cabassous unicinctus. The sequence goes on from JAQZBX010003836.1 coordinate 315, forward strand.
GGGGGGTGTGGGGGGGTATATGGGAATCACCTATATTTATCATGTAACATTTATATAATCTAAAGATTCTTTTAAAAATATTGGCTTTAGCACTTTAAAAACTCCTATCTTGGTATATAACATAATAACGATTGCTTTTGAAAATTAATCACCCTTTCACTAGTTAGTTCCAAATTAACTCAAATACTATTAATTACCATTTAATAAAATGCATATTTATATGAAAACATAGCCATATTAAATTTCTATTTATGTCAATTACATATTCTTGCTGCAAATAACTTAATATACATTTTTTAAAAGAAGAGGTTTCTTATTCCAATATAACAAAATGTTCATAATTTGGAAGTTCTGGGGTTTGTTCAGTGGCTTAATAATATAAAGCATCTGGGTTATAGTCTCTGTAGAGCTCTTGAACTTCTGCTCATGGTTACAAGTTGGCTTATAGTATCTCTAAGCATTATGACAATGTCCAAACCTACGAAAGAAGGAGTGAGATGAAGGGCTGGTGAGACCCTTTGTCTATATTATACCTCTTTATATTAAGTAGGCAAATATTTTGCAGAAGTGCTTTTCACCATTAAAATTTCTCCTTGTAAATATGTTGTCTACAAGAGATTCGCTTCAGATGTAAGGACACAACGAGATTGAAAGTGAAAGGGTGGAAAAAGATATTCCATGCAAATAGTAACCAAAAAAAAAAATAAATAAAATAAAGCTGGAGTAGCCATACTACTATCAGATAAAATAGATTTTAAATGCAAAACTAGTCATAAGGGATGAAAAAGGTCATTGTATATTAATAAAAGGGACAATTCACCAAGAAGAAATAACTATAATAAATATTTATGCACATAGCCTGGGAGCCCCAAAATACATGAGGTACACACTGACAAAACTGAAGGAAAAATAGGTATCTCTACAATAATAGTTCGAGACTTCAACACACTGCTCTCATAATTGGAAAGAACATCTGGACAGACAATAAATAAAGCTTGAGTATTATGACAAAATGAACTAGGCCTAACAGACATTTAATAGAACATTACATCCCAAAACAATAGGAAATATATACTTTCCAAGCATTTACAGATCCTTCTCAATTATGGAACATATGTTGGTTCACAAGATAGGTCTCAATAAATTTAAAAACATTGAAATTATACAAAATACTTCCTCTGATAATAATAGAATGAAGCTGGAAATCAATAATGATTGGAAAAAGGAAAATTCATAAATATAGGGAGATTAAACAACACACTCTTAAATAATCAGTGGGTCAGGGAAGAAATTGCAAGAGAATTCAGTAAATATCATGAGAAAAATGAAAATGAGAATAAAACATATGAAACCTATGGGACACTGCAAAGGCAGTATTGAGAGGGAAATGTGTAGCCCTAAATGCTTATGTTGAAAAAGAAGAGCTAAAATTGAAGATCTAGCTGCACACCTGGAGGAACTAGAAAAACAACAGCAAACTAATCCCAAAACAAGCTGAAGGTAAGAAATAGTAAAGGTCAGAGCAGAAATACATGAAATAGAGAACTAAAAAGACAATAGAGAAAATCAAGAAAACCAAAAGTTGGTTCTTTGAGAAGATCAGCAAAATTGACAAACCCTTAGGTAGACTGACAAAGAAAAAAAGAGAGAAGATGGAAGAAAATAAAATCAGAAATTAGAGGGGGAGCATTGATCCTGCAGAAGTAAGAGAGATTATAAGAGTCTATTATGAACAACTGTACACCAAAAAACTACACAATGTAGATGAGGTGGACAAATTCCTAGCAACACACGAACAACCTCCACTGACCCTAGAAGAAATGGAAACAGTCATCCATAACTTTCCAAGGATGATAAGCTCAGGACCAGATGGCTTCACAGGTGAATTCTACCAGTCATTCAAAGATGATCTAATACCAATCTTGCTCAAGGTCTTCCAAAAACTTGAACAACAAAGTACACTATCAAACTCATACTATGAAGCCAACATCACAATAATACCAAATGCGGATAAAGATACTATGAAAAAATTACAGACCAATTTCCCTAATGACTATAGATGTAAAAATCCTCAAGAAAATACTTGCAAACTGAACCCAAAAGCACATTAAAGGAATTCTACACCACAATCAAGAGGGTTTTATCCCAGATATACAAGGGTGGTTCAAAACAAGAAATTCAATTAGTGTAATAAACCACATAGATAAATTAAAGAAGAAAAACCACATGATCCTCTCGATTGGTGCAGTAAAGGCATTTGTTGCTCTTGCTTGGGTGTGAAGTTTAAGAATCTGCCACTTACCACAAGATCTTGAAGATGGTTTCCTACATTTTCTTCTAGGAGTTTTATGGTTGTCGCTTTTATATTTAAGTCCTTGGTCCATTGTGAGTTAAATTTGTAAAAGGTGTGAAATAGGGGGGCTCTTTGTTTCTTTTGGATATGGCTATCCAGTTCTCCCAGCACCATTTGTTGAAAAGACTGTTCTGGCCCAGCTAGGAGAACTTGACAGCCTTGTCAAAAATCACCTGACTGTAGATGTGAGGGTATATTTCTGAGTTCTCGTTCAGTTCCATTGGTCACTCTTTCTGACTTTATGCCGGTACCATGCTGTTTTCTCTTGTTGTTGTTGTTGTTGTTGTTATTTTTGTTTTTACCACTGTAGCTAAGTAATATGCTCAGGAAGTGAGAATCCTCCAAATTCATTCTTCTTTTTTTAAAGACATTTTTGGCTATTAAGGGTCCCTTATCCTTTCAAACCAATTTGATAATTGGCTTTTCTATTTCTGCAAAAAAGACTGTTGGGATTTTTATTGGGATTGTGTTGTATCTGTAAATCAGTATGGGTAGAATTGACATCTTAACGATCTTTAGTATTCCAGTTCATGAACAAGATCTTCAAGATCTTGTGGTAAGTGGCCAATTCTTAAACCTTACACCCAAGCATGCAAAACAAAACAAAACAAAATTCATAAATGGAACCTCCTCAAAATTCAGCACTTTTACACTGCAAAGGACTTTGTCAAAAGGATGAAAAGGCAACTGACTCAATGGAGAAAATATTTAGAAAACACATATCTAATGCTATGATACCCATGCTATATAAAGAGATTCTACAACTCAACAATTAAAAGACAAACATCTTGATTTTTAAAAAATGGGCAAAAGACTTGAAAAGAAAATTGTTCAAAGAAGAAATACAAATGGTGAAGAAACTCATGAAAAAATATTCAACATCAACTAGCAATTAGGGAAATGAAAATCAAAACTATAATGAGATATCATTTCACACCTGCTAGAATGGCTACTATTAAAAAGTCAGAAAACCTCAAGTGTTGAAGAGATTGTGGAGAGATAGAAATGCTTATTCACTGTAAGTAGGAATGTAGAATGGTACATCGACTGTGGATTTTGCTTGGCAGGTCCAAAAGAAGTTGAATATAGACTTGCCATGGGACCTGGCAATACCACTTCTAGGTATATGCACCATAAGAACTGAGAGCAATGACACAAAAGACATCTGCACACCGGTATTCATAGTGGTGCTATTCACAATTGGCAAGAGATGGAAACAAACCAGGTGTCCATCAACCAATGAATTGATAAACAAATTATTGTGTATATATATATGATGGAATATCATGCAACTGTAAGAGGAAATGAAGTTGTGAACCATATGACAACATGGATGAACCTGGAGGACATAATGTTGACTGAAGCAAGCCAGACACAAAAAGACAAACACAGTATGGCTATACTATTATGAACTAAATATATTGTGTAAACTTACGGAGTTAATAATTAGAATATAGGTCACCAGAAAATAGAATGAAGGTCGTGAATAGAAAGCTGAGATTTAATATGTGCAGAAATGGTAAAAAGTTTGTTTGTAAATCTTTGAAAATGAACAGAAGTGGTTAATGCACATCATAGTGTTTGTAACTAGCAGAGCTACTATATGGGTATGACAGTGGTTGAAAGGGAATGTCTAAGGACATGTATATTACTAGAAAGAAAGCTAAAAATTGTAACATGGGATTGTATAACATAGTGAAATCTCATATGAAATATGAATATTTGTAATATTGCATATATAAGTCTTTTTTTAGAAAATATAAATACAAATAAACTAGAGAGAAGGAAACAGAGTAGGAGATATGTACAGCAGGGGAAGCATGGAGAGACTGAGAGATGATGAGTTCTTACGTTTGTTTGTCTGGTTTTTTAAAATCATTATTATTGGAATAATGAAAATGCTCTAAAAATGACTGAGGTGATGAATGCAAAACTATGTGATTATACCAAATACCATTGATTGTACACTTTGGATGGAATTATGCCTTATTAATGTGTATCAATAAAATTGATTTGTTAAAAAAATTTCGCCTTACAATTCTGATCATATAACCATCTCTACACTAATTATAAAAAACATGTAAATTCAATCTCTAGAGATTATCATCCTATATCTGAACAAATTTTGTATTCTTTTATCCAAAAAGGAGGGAAAGTCCACCAACAGTGACTACCAGAGCATTGAAAAATAGAACTAGAGGACAGTAATGAGTCCTAATGAAAACCAGTGCAATTTAGTATAAAAAATACAACAGAAATTGTATGTGGCAAATTCAATACTTCTATTAGGATATATGGTAGTGTCATTCAAATATCCCTACTTAGCAGATATTCAAGGTAAGACTCTCGTAAAATCTTTAGTGCTATATTCTACATGCATACTTTTTTCCCTTCAATGCCATTGCACATGACTTTGAAGTGAGATGGTCACATCTCCATCTCACTGTCTCCTGTTGATGATGAAAGATTTCTCCTACCACCCCCACTACCACTGAGGATGGATAGGGCAAAGAAAATGCCAAGAAAATTTCAAGGATCAGGGATATCTCAGTGTTAGAGGAGGCATTCTATCTGACCTATGAAAATCAGCTAGAAATTGTATTTGCAATGGTAGAGATGAAAAGAATTTCAGATGGAGGCTTCATTATAAGGAAATACACAGGATAAATTTTGGGTCCATTGTGGAGGGCCATAAAAGCTGGCCTAAGTAGTTTGGAATTTATATAGTTCAAAATTCAGCATAAGTGCATACCAAGAATACAGGAGGAGTTAACCTGAAAAATATGTCAAGGAGAAAGATTGATGATCAGTACTATGGAAGAAGATTAGAAAGTGATTTTTATTTGCTAAATAATGGTTGAATTTTTTTCTCCGTTTTTCAAGATCTCCATAATTTTTCCTTTCTGCATTGACATGCAGTGTCTTTTATACCCATGTTCTGTCTTCTCTATTTACTTATATATTTTTTCTGCCTATGACAATACATTAGCTTTATTAGGATACATGGGAGATAGATGGGATCAATATTCAGTGATAGGTGATAAATTACCTAAGTTTAGGAAAATAATGGCTCTTTAATTTAAAAGACAATACATAAAACTTCTGCAGTTAAAGCATGTCACAAATTCTTATGCTAATAATGTCTATTTATTTGGTATAGTAATGGGGAAGAATATTCAGGGGTTTTTATTTTATAGTAATGGAGAAGAATATTCAGGGGTTTTTATTTCTCCAAATAGCAAAAGTACAAGGCTATTTCTCATTTTTATGTCTCCTCCTTAGAAACAATTTTTCTAAACTTTTGGAGGATGCTCCCTCCCTCTTTACTAGTAAATACAGGCATAAAGGGAAGGGACGTTGGGAGGTAGGAGGAGAGCTGCTTTTTTCCTCAAATCAGCTGGACAGGTAGGCACGTTGGTGGGCTTACTCTTTTCGCTTCCTCTCAGCACTTGTGACAGACAGACTTGCACAGCATGGAGGAAGCAGGAAAACAGCAAAGCAGGAAGATAGAGGCAGCTGGCTCACCTACCCTGCAGGCTCAGATGCTCAAGCTTGGAGGAAGAAAAATAGTAATAGTGATTTCTTAAAGAACTTCAGGTGCCATGCAGAACAAAACGCTTCCGCAAAGGAAAGCTGTAGCTTATAAATTTCTAATGCACAGTTAAGTTTAACATGAAGTTGAGAATAATCGTGATAGTTGCACTACATACATTTTCTGTTCCTCCAAGTGGGAAAAAAACAACAACAGAAATATATCTTCTACCAACTATTAAAAGTGTTCTAGAAAATGGTTTAGGTTATTAAGAAAAAGTAAACATTTTTTTACTGTATTGGTTTAAATGTTTAATTGTCTAGAATAATTATTATAGATCATATTGACCATATTATTTTATATCTTTTTGAACACTATCTTCATTTTTTAAGAAAATCTTCAAATGGCCATTTTTAAAGGGTAAGAAAATAATACTAAAAGCAAGCGTTAATCAGCAAATATTTAAATGAGAAGAGCTATAGGCAGCAAAAGTGAGGCCAGGGAAGACAGTTGTAAGCTTATACTTTTTCCAGCCAAACATTTTTCACCTGTTTTGGGGAGAACAAGGGAGGAATTTTAACTTTAGTTTGGTTTAAATTAAATTCTTATTATTTAAAAACCTTTTTTCTGGTGATGAAAGTGTTAAGGCACAGATGTTTCATTCTGAGTTTTGAAGATGAGACCCATAATGGCAGATTTTGTAGCATAGGAAATTAACATCATTTTTCTTTGCAATGATGTAAGCCACCTCAAGAAAGCAAAATGTTTCAGGAAATACTAAATTATTTTCTTCATGTTTCACAAAAATATTAACAGAAAAAATTAGATGGAGAAAGAACCAAGAAGATGGCATATCTCCTACCTTGGTTCCCTTATCTAATGGGACCAGCCTAGGCATTTTCTGTGTTCTTATTACAGCATTTTGGATTGTCTGATATTAACATTCAACTTGACCACCCACGTGTGCAAATCTTAGACTAGATAAGCACTAGCTAATGCAGTTTCTTCTGCATTCTATTGCTTACTCTGAATTTATATTTCTAAGTTCAGACATAATCTTTTATAGAGTCACTAATACAATATCAGAAAGGCCTGATATTTTTCATTCGTCCATTTCTGATTGCTCAGCCACTGACATTCTAGGGAGAAGGTTACACACAGCTGTCTAAGCAGAGCATAAAAATGGAGACATGTTATCTGAGCAGTCACAGTGATCCAAACAAATAAAACATATTGCAGAAATAGATAAAACGGTTACTCTGATAGGAGCTCAGATCTTAATTCCCCAGTGACCTTCCCAGTCAAAAAAGAATACCTTTGGGGGTAAATACTCTGAGACAGCATATCCTTATAAACAGATGTTATACAAAAATGAGATTTTGAGACTCTGCTAATAATGAGATTAATTAAAACTTAGAGATTTTATTCATAAGTCAACAGCATAAAAGTGAGATAAATTTAAAGACTATCTGCATTTTCCTATTTATTGTTTTACTTATTTTTAAAACATAACAAGTATAATATTGTAAATAGTTTCATCAGAAACCTTAAAACATACAAGGATGTACAATACTTCAATATTTTTCAATTATAAATGTTGCCCATTTAATAACTATTATCTTAAGGCTCTGCTGTAATGTATTTCAGTTCTCGCCTATGACAATTAGCATAGTTGAAATACTACACAATTTTGCATTAACTCCAAAGCTGGCCTACCTGCCACAACAGCGGTGACAAAAAAGTATACTAATAGCCAATAGGAATTGTTGGCTTAGCAAGTCTGGGAGAAAGAAAATTTATAAATGATATGTAATGTCTTAGCAGTAGAAAATATAGTAGTTACTAAAGTGATCATAGAGCCCTTAACATAGTTTTGTCCAATGTTTGAGTAATTGTGTGAGAATTTATACATCTCTTCCTCACTCTCCCTGAAAATAAAATTTGCCTATCTATCTATCTATCTATCCATCCATCTATCTATCTATCTATCTATCTATCTATTTATATAAAAGAATGCACTTCTCTAGGAAAAGTTTGAACATCACTGACTTCATGAACATGCCAATTTAGCTTAATGGGGAGTTTTGTACAAATGGTGAAGAAAGAGAAGAAAATACAAACCAGCACAGAAACTGCCTCTTACTTATCACTTATCACTGAGGGGGAAAGGTTGCTAGAGCAGTTAAAAATCTCCAAATAATCTTTGACTAATCATTTGACCTAATCAACATTTAGTTATAACATCTGGATATTAGTCACTCCCATGTCTAATGAATTTTTTAATCCAAAGTTAGAATTAACTGAGAAAAGAGATAAAGGAGAGAGAAATGATGAATAAGCAACACAGGAAATAAATATAAAATTAATTTAAGCAGCTGAATAAAAGAAAAGATGTTATCAGTATATGAAATTTTCACTCTTTCCTTTTCTCTGCACTATGTAAGTTTTTTCTCATCCACAAAATATATGGGTGTATTAGCATGTGAATATTTAATATTTACCACCTTAACTGCTTTGATCAGTCCTCCATTTTCCTTTTGCCAAAACTGTAGAAAGTGGATCATGATGTGTTATGGGTTGAATTGTGTCCCCCAAATTTTCATGTTCAAGTCCTACCCCAGGTCTGTGAATGGGATATTATTTGAAAATAGGTCTTTAGAGATGTTGTTAGTTAAGGAGGCCAAACTAAATTAAGCTTGTACCTGAATCCAATATGACTGGTGCCTATATAAAAGAAAAATTGAACATAGAAAAACAGAAGATGGCCATGTGACAACCAAAGCAGAGGCTGAAGCCCAGGCATTGCCGGAAAACCACCAGAAACCAGGAAAGGCATGGGACAGATTCTCCCTAGAGATGCCAGAAAGAACATGGCTTTGCTGACACATTGATTTAGGACTTTTAGCCTCCAGAACTGTGAGACAACAAATTTCTGTTGGGTCAAGTCATAGACTTTGTGGTACTTTGTTGCAGCGCCTTAGCAAACTAAGATAAGTTTGATTATGTATAGCTCATATGTGAACTGCACAAATTCTTTAGTCTATTTCTTTATGGAACATATGCAGTTGTTACCTAAAGATTTTTCAAATGATTTCGTAGTTTTATAGCAAGAACATTCTTTCTAATACTAGTTGGTTATAAACTCATAGAGGATTATGGGGATTGAAAATTGCTCAACCTGTAATAAGGTACCGAACTTCCAAGTAGTCACATCTTGTTCAGACACACTCCTGCGTGTCATAAGGCTAAAATGGATTGGATAATTTTCCAGGGCTTTCTGAATGTCTCTCTCCTGTAGATATAAATATTAAATTGCACTTCTGCATCCCACCCAAGACTGTAATAATACAAATGCATTTGGTATATTATGATATGCTTTGTTCCCATTACTTTTACATACTTTTCTAATAACCATTCCATTTTTAAAATAAAAGCCTCAGATATCATCCAAAAACATTAGTGATTTGGTTTTTCAGTAGAAATGTGTCATTAAACAGATTTTAGAGTGGGTACCAGGCTTAAAATCACTTCAATTTTGTAATCTTTCCACATTGGTTGTCAGAAATACTAGGAAATGAGAATACTTAGATATCTATTACATGAAACACTGCTGTGTTATAATATAGTTTTATCTTACAAAAGTCTTGGTAGTCACTGTAAAAGAAACTGGGTGTATAATCAGTGGGAATAGAGAACAATAAAATTTGTCTATCATGAAGTGTTTTGTTTGAGTCATTTTTTAAAAAAATTCAAAGGACAAAGCTTATTAGACTAGAACAGAACAATCTGTTTTACTAAGGATTTTCTATGCTCAGAGATCATAGCAGCTTATTTTGAAGCTGCTGAAGGAAAGGGACAAAAGAGCACCATTAATTCCCAGGGCTTCATAAGTTCCTGTGCACACAGAGGAATGAGCCTCATTACTACAGAATTCCATACGATTTACTTTTAACTGGATTTTTTCACACTGGATCCTGGAGTATTGGTTCTAATTGTAATGTAGGATCTTGACCAACAAAATTGTACAAAATACCTGAAAGATTTCTAAAACACTTTGATGCCAAAAGGGTTTACCAAGAATGATCAAACTCATTCTTTAAATTGAAAACTGTATGCATTTTCTACAATTGCAATTATAACTAATTATCAAGCATATTTAGTAGCTTCCATTATTAGCATCCATTTCCTCTTGAGAAAAGAGATCAGTGAGAATCTGTATGTGGTTTATGTTCTGGTCTGCATTCACTTCTGAGAAATTAACAGTATTCTGTCTAGTCAGCTCTTTGCTTAAAGGATCAGATGAACACTCTGAATTTGTGTGCTTTGCTTTTGCACTAACATTTAAGAAAAAATTGTATGTAAGTACTAAGTCTTCTTCAATGAGTTCTATGGAAAACTTTGCTTCCCTCCAGAATATTCTGCAATGTACTTATGCTTGCTCAACAAAATAACAAGAAGGTCTGTGCGATGCTAGTCTCTCTGTGTTTCCTACCTGTCAGTTTAAAAGTTTTCTCATTACTAATTTTTGGATTCAGCATCTAAGCTAATTCTTGGCAGTAGTCACATTTTCCAGAAGTCCAAGCATGGACTGCTTCCTGAAAATTTTTGATACTCCTTGAGTAACATCTTTAAACTTCATCAGATAGCTATAGATCTAGATCTGGACATGTTATGAGATTTATTTATGAATTTAATCATCATATCTACTTATGTGGAAATACAAATGTGAGATTAAATAAATGACTATAAAATCATCTCTTGTTATGCCTTTTACCAAGAAAACATGTTTTATGATCACTTAGATTTGTCCTTGTAGCTAATGACAAAATCTTGATGTAAGTTCTCCTGTATCTGAGAAGTGGTATCATTTGGGAGATAAAAATGCAAATGAATGGATTGTCTCCAAGCTTATTTTTTTTGAGGGGGAGACAACAGCGGTATAGGAATCTTAATTTTAAAAAGATTCTCTGGTGATTTTTATTCACTTTTATTTTGAAAAGTATTGGTTTGGTGGACTTGTGAATTTTATATGAAAATTTTAAATAAATTTCATATAATATATGTATAATATAGTATTTTATGATCTTTAATGGTCACACTATATGCATCATAATATATTACTTATATAGAAGATGCATGATGTATTATATATGTAATATATTTACTCTATATACTGAATATATTATACAAATGTTCAAAAATATAACATTGTGTTAATGGGGCTCTAACTTTCTGAGGTCATAGTGAGAAAAAGAAGTCAGTGGTTTAAATTTGTTTGCCTAAGCTTTACAACTCTAAGTCTTAAAATTGTTCATAACATAATTTATTCATCATTTTTCAATTGAAATAACAAAGGCAAAATTCAAATAAATCATGCCCAAGTAAGCAGAGTTACTTGGCTTTGTATATTGGTTTGCTATTGGTTAAACTGAAAGTAGAAAATAAAATGGTTTCTTATCATGACAAATGCAATTTCTGTTAGCTGATAAAAAAACACGACATCACATATTTACCAGATTTCAAAAATTAATGATAATAATTAATGGCTAATAAATATCTTATTTCATAGTTTAATACTCACATGATATTTTACACTCTGTCAATTTCCTTTTCTCTAGACTTTTGCCTTCATTATTAAAATGGAAACTCTTTGAGGGAAGAGAATTTTCCAGGTCATAATTTACAGAAGGACAGGGATTATATTGCTCATGTTTTTAATACTATTCCTGATACACACATAGAAGGTTTTAAATAGGTTTAAATTTGTATCTTCATGGAATTCCATGTTTAAAAGGGCCTTGCATGTTTTAAGATTGTCTTGCAAGAAGTGGTTGTTGCATAAATATCTCTTGACTTGAACTGAGTTTGATATGCATTACCATATTTGAAAAAAGATGAGTTCATAGTAAAATTTATCAATAAATGATGCCCTAGTACTTACATAATGTTCAGAGGTTCATACAATTCAGAAATTTCACATATTGCCCAAATTATCTTTAGTAGATAATATTGCATATACTAATTTTCATTAGCTCAAATTGCATAAAATGTAACTATTTCTTGATGCCAATTTTGTGTGCAATGAATATAACCACATAGAATGTATGAACACCCTTTCATTTTAATTGCTTTTTCAAACCTACATGGATAACATAAAATAAATCAAACTCAGGCAAGCAAATTGCTCCTCTATGATATATTTTTGAGAGCTGCATTGATGTATGAGATTTGAAATGACACTGTCTGAAAATAAAATCAATTTCAGTTAATAGATTTAGGTTTATCAAATTACTGAGACTTTTGAATGATACAGTTTGAGAACACTACTTAAAATTAAGTAAAATTCATATGGTGACTTAAAAGATCGTTCAAAAATAGAATCAACTTTAAGTTAGTTTGCTATATTTTCTGCTTATAGTACAAATACATAAAGAAACTGGAGCAGAAAATCAGTCATATTAAATTTACTACCTTCAGAAAACCAAGGTAAGCTAAAAATGTACCTCTAGCTTTCATTTAAGGGTAAGCTTCACAGGTTACCAAGGAAAGTAGAAATAATTGCTAGATCTAGTAAAAAGCTTCCACTCAAAGTGGATCTTAAAGATATTTTCAATGTCTTTAGTAGTTTACATATATGCCATTTATTTTTCTACAACAGTAAATAAAAAATAAGCAAATTTGTTAATTTAGCATCTCAATCCTCTTGATTACTATTGACTTCATTACATGGTTTATTGAAGTGTTAAGTGATGTTGGCAATTTAATTGTTAAAGAATGCAGCATAGCTCAATTTCCTTCAGTTTTTCTCTCCCACTATACATTATTAGGGCAAATATATAATTCAGAGGCCATATTGTTCCATCTTATTCATGATACCCATCTTGCAAAGAGTAGAGAGTGAATATTTAACTATAAGTAGTGATGAAAAACGAAGGAATCATAATGAACATTTTATTCAATGTCTTTATTTGGTAAGACATCAGTCTTTCCCTACTAGGTTGTGACCTCTACAAGGACAGTTATGTTGGTTTATTCATGTGTCTTTGTCTTTAGTGACTAACAATGTGAACAACACGTAAGTACCTGATAAATGTCTGATGATGACTAAACGAATTTTTCCCCTGCTACACAGCCTGCTTACAGAAAATAAAATTATTCATTATTCAATCCACTTGCACAGAGAGGACAACCAAAAATGTATTTGAAATTAGTGGAGCTTCTTTCTCCTTTCCATCTTCCCTACATATGAGAAGCACCTAAGGGAAATTTCCCACTGAATATGTGTAAAAATAATTTTAATTCTGAGTAATCCCTTATCTGAAATAGATCTTATGCCTTTTTCCCCTAGTATTTATGAAAAAATGGAGAGTACCACCTAATTAAGAATATTTAATTACTTTGATGTTTCAGACACTAAAAATGATTGGATATCATATAGGTAGTTTCATTACCTTCTGTGTAGAGGCACTCTGAATGTGAATTGCATCTGAGTATGTCTATCCTTCCAGGAATGGAATTAGTTTTTCTCACAGTCTCAGGGAAGGTGATGCATAACACAGGTTACATGTCAGGAGCATTCCCCCAGAGATGACGATTTTGATTATGCATCCTTCTGTTTCAACAATATAACTATCTAATTATAATGTGCTATTTGGCCTATAGGCTGGTATCCATTATCGCTTTGAAAAGCATCCAATTAAAATGTCTTTATTGGAGGTCAAGATCAGCTAAAGAAACACATTTTTACAAAATTAAGAATCTTTAAATATTTAGACTTTTATGTGCTGAATTTATTGAATTGGGTCCTTTGTGATAAAATTCTAACAGTAAGTACAAAGAATAAATAAATAAACAAATAAATAAATAATCTTCCCTGTGCCCTTCCTATTCAAAAATGATGTTACTGTCAGTGATTGCTATTTGTGCATGTGGGTGAAGCGGAAAAGACCAATCTGTAACCTCCAGTCCCTTCTACACTGTGCACACATGGAGATTGTTCTTTGATTTGCAGCTGCTATTTGCAGAGCTTGTCACTGTTTGCAACTCTGCTTCTTAGACTCACCTTAGGCCCAAATACTCTGCTCTAAAAACTGTGCAGTTCCTGATTGCAACAAACCTGCTGCTCTGACTCCAGTTTTCTCAACATTGACTCTACTGACAAATTATTGGAGACTCTTTTTCAGTATTCATTTATATGCTGCCTTTTTCCATCTTCTGTCATGTCACCAATCTGCAGTTGCATGGACAACTAGTCCTCAACAATCCTTATTCTCATCTATGGAAATTTTTCTTACCAAAAATATTCCATCCATATTGTTGTCCTTATTGCTCTGGTATGAAGAAATCCTTTCTGTCCTGATATCAATAGCAAGATATTATTTACAATGACCCTTGCCTGGACTCACATTTTTTAACAGGACTCATCAGGGACTCTGATGATTAAATGAATCAAGAAAGAAGGAAATAATATGTATTGTATATGTAGATTTGCTTTAATTAATAAGTATTATTGGAGTTTCTACTATTTTTAAGGCACTCTGATAGAGTCCATGGTTATAAAAATGTAGAAGGCATAGTTCGCTCCCTGGATTTATCAGCATATTAGCAAAGAAGACAGATACGTAAGGGAAAAAAATTCAAGACAGTGTGATAGTGTTTTACATACTGTGAGAGCTAAGTAAGTCACTTAACCTGGTAGAATCAGAGGAGTTTTAAAAGGGTAGATTTAAAAATGCTAATTATAAAATGTACTAAAGGCATTTCAGAAAAAGAAAATGCATGCAAGATGCATATAAAAGTGACTGAAACTAGCAAGTTTGGAGATTAGCGAACAATATAACCTTTTAAGGAACGGACACCAATTCTGCTGTTTAATATTTAATTTGATTTAGCAGTTGATGATATGCTAGCCTTCTATAGTCTACTTTTGGTGGACTTAAATCATTTTCATTTTTAATTGAGTTTTGTATAAATGGAGAGCATGATACCCAAGTTCTAGAAATATGTACATATTTTGTACCTGTGAATTGCTGGTAACTGTTCACATATATATAAATTATTCCTATCCCCATTCATTATATGCAACATGTCTGTTTTGTTCTGTTTTGTTTTGTGATTCTCTAAAACTATCCAAAGGTAAAAAGCAACTAAACACCAATTTAACTCTAGAATAACAAAATTTTAAGGATAAACTAAGTACTTGGGAAGAGTATAAAATGATAAAGACTAAAGATTAAAACAAAATGTGGAGTAAGTGCCAATCCATAAGACAAGAAATGAAGGAAAGTTGATATGAAAAAAAAAAAAATTCTCAAATGCTTGCTTTGGTACAAGAGCCATTTTCAAAAGTATGTACTACCTTCCAAGGATCAAAATGAGACCAATATTAAATATAAACATATATACAAATTATCCAATGGCCAGTGTGTGGAGTATGACCACTCCTGACATCAGCAGGCTTATTGCAATATATCCCTTTGGCAAGGAATCAACCATACTTGTTTCTTCAATTAATCTCTGTATTTTGGTCCAGGACACACTTTTCTAATTGTGATTTTCTGAGTCCTTCAGAGTTTCCCCAAGGTCCACACAAGATGGTGTACTGAGCAATTCTATTATAAGTCCTTACTCTGTTTAGAACAAGCCAGCTCTTTTCTGTTGTCTTATGTATTTGGATTTGTATGGGAGGTTTTGTTTAAGATAGGGAAAAAAAAAGGACGAAAACAAAAACCAAACACAGAAGTAAGCACCTAGAGAATGAATGAAAGAATGAAAATACAGAGAAGGGAAGGAAATAAATTAGGTAAAGGTAAGGAAGGCTAAAATAAAATACAGGAAAAAGAGGAAAGGATAGGAAAAGAAAAGAGATGTTGTATGAAAACTTGACGTCTCTGACATGCCTTCATATTCCTAGTCAGAGCCCTGTGGCATGTTACTAATTGTACCTCCAATGGCTATTGAGCATTTTAGCAGATCTATCCTCTTAAATAATTTTCAGCCTTTTATTATTATTATTATTATCAGCTTCAGGGTGTCATAAAGGATAAACTTATGAGAAAAAAAAACCTTTGGTTTGACCTTACTGTGGAGGTCAGTGACCTGGCAGCAAAACCACAGGCAGTTTGCAGGGACCAAGTACCATTTACAAACCCCAGAGCTGCCTCACACTCATTAGAGGGCACAGGCACCCAGGAGATGCAGTTCTACCAGCACTTGTTTTGCCTACTGAGAAGGCTAGGGGGAATTGATTTAAGGACACTATAAATCTGTCTCTTAAATGCCTGAAGGCCATTGTAATCGGTAAAAGCAATACTGGTAGGGAACCAAGTGTCGGTGTTGCTTCCAGATCTGCGATCTTAATGTCATTTTTAATATTTAGATTGATAACAAAATCCCTAAAATTTCAAACTAACATTTTGACAAATCCCAACATGAGCTATCACAAATGTTATGACATCCATTCATTTTTTCATCTTTTATTTATTTATTTAACAAACATTAAGAAGCTGAAGACACAGTCATGGGCTGAAGGCATGTTCTCCTTGTGCTCCTGGAGCACATGGTCACGTAAGAAAGACAGAAAGACAAACAGTGAGACAGTCACAAATGCCAGAAAACACAGTGGCATAACAGGAGGATCAAACTTACACTGGGGGCATATTCAGGGAAAGCCAATCTGACTGGTATTGAAGCTGTGACTTAGAGGATGCACAAGAGTTAGAAAGATACAATGGGAAGTAGAGAATAGCATTGTACTCAGGGAAAAGTCCATATGTAAAAACCCTTACGCAGTAACAAGTTCATTCTTGTGGAAACGGGGAGAGCAAAAGAGAAAGGGGCCTGATATAAGCCTGGAGCTTGGAGGGAATCCAGGCAGGTCTTGGTGACCATGTTAAGTCTTCAAGTGTTATATGAGGTGTAATGGGTAACAAATGAAGGCTTTCAGCAAAAACTAACCTGCAGAGCACCACTTTATACAGGCCTTCATGCAAATGTTTACATTTTTCACATCTGGGTGAGGCACAGTACCATGAGCAAAAGGTTTTGGGACCGCACAGCCCCTCTGTGCATCAGGAAAGTTACTCCGTTCTCAGGGGGGAAAGTTACCACAGGGTACACAGTTTGGTGAGAAGGGAAGAGACTGGATTTCCATTCTTGGCTGAAAATTCTATGTCAGTGTTTTAACTGCACAACGGTACACAGTAGTTACTAACATGATCTGATTGTATGTTTTAAGATGGCTCTTTGAAAGGATGCCAAAGTAGAAAGAAAGAAATCAAAGAGAAGGGTTTTATGGAAATTCAGGCAAAACATGTGGGTGGTTTAGACTAGAGTCCTAGTGATAAGAACTAAGGTAAATAGGAGGAATTAATCATGTCTGGGAAGTGGGATTAATGTTAAAATTAAGTCTGCAGAAGAGAGTTACAAACACTTTTATTCTGTAAATGAGGATTATATTATCATCCACATTATATTAAAAATAAAGCATAAATGAAAGAAGAATGTTAAAATTTCATACAAAATGTTACAAAAAATTTTAGTAAGTGTACCATTTTTAAGGACTTTCTGAGTGTCAGGCAGTATCTTAAGCCTTATATGTACCAATACATTAATTCTCTCAACAATCCTACGAGACTGATAATAATAATTATAGAGCCTCACATGTAGTACACGAAGTATTTTGTATTGTATAGTTTTTAAACATTTTTGATTCACATTGCAATAAGTCACACCCTTAAATGAGTACTCACATCTTCTGACTCTAAGAAGTTTCCAAATCTAACTTTCAGTCAGATTCCAATAACTGTCTCTCCAATTCCTCTTTATAGAATTGAAGCGCAGGGACATTGGTGGTAATTATTATATCAGATTGTTTTGCAGGCACAGGATGCTTGTGGAAAACAGGTGTGTTTGGAATGTAAAGAATAATGGCAATAAAGAGAAGGTAAAGGCAAGAAATGACTCCTTCATTAAAAAAAAAAGGACTGTTTAAAAATAGACTAGAAAACTCTATAATAGGAGATAATTCTTTGGCTTTTCTAGAATAATGAAATTGACTGAAGTTGAAGGTGGCTTAAACAACAATTGTGGGAAGTATATTCAGGATTTCCTCTTGTGGTGGGATTCTAAATATAAATCTGCTTTGGCTGTTGTCAATTACTCCTTATTTTCTTAAGATCAGCGAATTTATTCCCACACCACCTTATATTCCTTTATTGATTAAACTGATCAATTCCAAGATGGCTCACAGTCCTATTTTACCTTTCCCAGTTGATTGGTAGCATCTGTGAAGTCAGGAGGTCTTGTTAGTGAAATGTGACAAGGCCCAAGTGCAAAGATAGTGAAAAGGAGGTCACTGGAAGCTGAGGGCTTGCAAAATTATCCAACAGCAAAATAGATCAGAATTAAGGAGAAGGTCCCAGTCGACTGATTCTTATTGTGCTGGGAAAGAACTGTAAAATGTGATAGAAAAAGATCGCAATTCACAATCTAGAAGGGAGAATGACAATAGCTTTTCTTTCCTAGTGACCACAGGTTCCTCACGGCATCAACAAAATTCTCTAAATATAGATTCCGAGTTCTGTAGTTTATTCCAGGATACCGAAGGGCCACAATTACCGGGGAAGATGATCTGATTATATAATTAATTGCCAATATGAGAGGCAACATAGAAGTCAGTAAAATGTGATTCACACAATTTCATCAGCCCTCCACAAGCCTCTTGTACCCACATCAGACATCAGCAGAAAGCTATTATAGTAAATGGCACAATTGGATGTGCCCACTGACCTAAATGGAGTCATTTGGGGAAAAAGTAGCTGACTAAGTGTTACTAGTCAGCTACTTTTTATGCTCCTCCATTTTATGTTCAAGTATGAAATATGAAAAGAGAAGCTAAGAACAAAGCCATCAAAAATAAAAAGTGAAAAAAGAATAGAGAAACAGTTTCAAGCCTACAAAAACTGAGTTATGTCCATTATGTATATGCAATGCCATGAAAAATGAAAATAGTGTAGAATTGAAAATGATTTCAAAAATGTTATTGTGATATGGAATGAGACAAACCCTCTCCCCTACAACTATTAATTTTCCCCTCTTCCCCACAACTATTAATTTGAAATGGACCTTAATTGCTCAGAATTGGTTAATCATAATTATAACCCTTGCCATACTCCACTATTTTAAATCTTCATTTACGTATGTGCCTATAAAGTTTATTTTATTTTTTTTCTGCTCAAAATTATATCATGGACATATAACCTTTTTAAACTTAGGTTTCCACTTGGTATTATGTTGCTGAGATTCATTCAAAGTTTCATTCATTTTTGTCTATTACATAATACTCCGTTGTCTAAATATACCAACACAGATATTACTTGGTTTTGGATCCATCGATGTGCATTTCGATTGCTTCTAAGCTTTGCTATTGTGAACATTAGAGGTACAATTTTCCTGATCATGCTACTGATTGTACAGGTGCAAGAAAATCTCTTGTTTATATAACTAGAAATGGATTACCTATGTCACAGGTTGTGGGGATAATCAGCTTCAGAAAATAATGCTAAATTGTTTCAGTGGTGATATCAATTAACTCTCCAACTAATAATATGTAAGAGATTCTGTAAATTTGTTGTCTCTAATAATGGGTATTGTCAAATTAAAAATTCTACCAATGTAAAAGATAGAATGGAACATCATAGTGGCCTTTTATTTTCATTTCCCTAATCACAATGATGTTAAATATTAACATAGTGGCTTTTAATTTTCATTTCCCTAATCACAATGATGTTAAATATTTTGTTTTGTTTATTGGCCTTATTGAAACACCCATTCATGTCGTTTTTCCATTATTTTATTCTATTGGTTCGCATTGATTTGTAGGTTATATATATATATACACACACACACATATATATTATTTAAGCCAGTAAAAAGAATTTATTTGGGAAATGGGGGAAAGAACATAGCTCGCTAAGAAATGGAATAGAAAGACAGAAATACACACCAAAACTTGGTGCAGGCCTCTCTAGGCAGAGAGAGCCTCTTCATATATTTTTGATAGCAAAAAGTTATAGGTGTCTATTATTATGGGGTGCCTAAGAATTGCCTCCTGAGAGCCTCCTTGTTGCTCAAATGTGGCCTTTCTCTAAGCTACTCAGCATATGAATGCATTATCTTCCTCCCAGCATGGGACATGACTCCTGGGGATGAGCCTCCCTGGCACCAAGGGATTGCTACCAAACACCAACTAACAATGCAACTGGAAAAAGACCCCAAATAAAAGGGGGAAAAGGTAAAGACAAATGAGTTTATATGGCTAAGAGACTTCAAAGTGAGTCTGGAGGTCATCCCAGAGGTAACAATTACATACATTTCAGCAGGATCTCAAAGACTTCTAAAGTGGATACTGCCCCAAATAGTGGTGGTCCTGAAGACTCTGGACATACTCAGGTCCTATGGTCATGGCAGAAAGCTCCAGAGTTTGGTGCCTTGCCAGTGGGCCCTACTTTGGAGTTTGTGCTCCTAAGAATGACAGAGTTGGACTCAATTATGTCCTCCCTGCACATGGCTCACCTGTCCCTTCTATTTAAACCTATAATTGATGCTGAAGTTTGTAGGTGTACATCCAGAGACTTGAGTTTTTGGGCTGTCCATGTGCCAGCTGGGCCCAGAACGTCGGCAGAGTTGCAACACCTATTCTACAGCTCACTGGACTCACCTAGGGCATCTGGTGGGGATATGACGATGGACAATGGCCATCCCAGGGAATGGACAGAGTCTACAGACTTCATCTTCCCCATGAGATATAAGCCCCCTCACAATTGGAGATGTAGTGGTTGTCACCATCCCAGAATCCTTGGGATTGGGGGCAGAGCTATGGACTAGAGTGGACTTACTCTTATTCTGCTATAGACATATTGTAATTCTAGAAATGAAAGAAATTACAACATTGATGTGGAACCAGTGGCCCCTGGAGGCTCTGAGGGCAGGGACAAGGAAAAATAGTTGTAATATGGGGGCTTTTTCAGGACTTAGGAATCATCCTGATTGATGTTGCAATAATAGATATAGGCCATTTTAAATCATCACATAACATGCAGAACTGTTGGAACAGAGTGTAGACTACAATGTGAACTATGGTCCATGCTTAATGGCAAAGCCCCAGGATGCGTTTATCAATTGCAATGAATATGCCACACTAATGAAGGATGTTTATGTGGGAGGGTGTGGGAGTTCTGGGGAGTGGGGCATATGGGAATCCCTATATCTTTTGTGTAACATTTATATAATCTAAGTATCTTTTTTAAAAAATAAATTAAAAAGGTTATAAGTGTATTCTACTAGTATGTAGGATGTCTTTTCACCTTTGCTTATGGTGTCTTTTAATAAACAAAAGTGGTGTTTTTTATTTTAATAGAATCAAATTTGTTAAAATTTTATAGAGTTAATGCTTTTGTATATTATTTAAGAACTATTTCCCTATAAAAGATCTGAAATATAGTTACAATTTTTTAAAAAAAAATTACTGGGAACATTAAAGTTTTGTACTTTGACATGTACTCTTTAATCTATGTGGATGTGTGTATGGTCAGGGGCAGGGATCCTTTTCATCTTTTCCACTTGAATAGCCAGTTTTCTGCTTCTCTTTACCAAATAAACCTTTAAGATTTATGTAAGATTTTCAAGTCCTTATGTGTAGTACAACATTTAAAAATCTTTTGAAAATAAAACAATGATTTTTTTATATCCTGGAGCAGATAATATGCTCAAAAGTGGAAAATAATATGCAAAAAAGAGAGGCAGAATTGGAAAGTAAATGAAACATGGATCAGAGTTTGGGGTTATTCTTCTCCATGAAATATATTCACTATCTATTTCTTTATAATACTTTATTGCAAAGAAAGTGATTATTTTTTGTTTAAAGCCCCATGGGGGCTCAGAATTGGTACCTATAATCCTGGACATTTATCTATACATTTTATTTAACACAAAATATTATATGTTTTATATTTCAGATATTAAAGTAACTCATGGCAAAACTATCTACTCAGTATATTTAATGTTCCTTAATTAACTGGATAAAACCTTACTGGAGGGAAATAAAATACACAATATGCACTTTTTCTGTCCCATAATAAGCAGAATTTGCTTGCTTTGAGATTCACATGCCAGAGTGGAACAATAACACTTAAAGTCATGGAAAAACATTAGGAATATGGATTTTAAAGGGTCTTCTATCTATAAATAAAATAATAAAAATATATGACTGTCTTCAATTAGGTGAATGTTGATCAAATCATTACTTCTATGCTAAGAACACACAAACTACTCATTTTCTATAAAACTTACAACTTGAAATCATGGGTTGTGACTCTATTTTGCCCTAATAGTATTGTAGACAGTGAAGACCTTGTCAGTTTGAAAATTTGTGTAGTGTAGAATATCCATATGTTAGACCAACCAGAGATATTAAATTGTATACGAAGAAAGAAATAGTGCTAAAAGATAGAGCTTAAAATTTCCATGAAAGATACACCCTTATTCTCTGGACCCAGAAAACTCCAGAGCTGTTCTTCTAAAGGAGAGCCAAACAAGCATCCAATTCCTATTTGTTCCTGTGTTAATATTACACAATCTATTTCTCTTAGTGCGTAATGTATCTGATGTATCACTTTGAAATTTAGTGCTAACTATTCTAACAGTTCCCAGGTCTGCCCTTGGAAATTATTTTGTTTTGAAAATATTGCTCTAAGGGGGGGAGGTCATATTTATTCCCTTCATTTCCCTTTGAGCTTTAAGAAATGGAGTATTATAAGTTCACCATATTTTCAGTTTTCAGGATATTTCCACTGTTCATATTAAGGAAGGATGAAATTATTTGTCTATCATTAAGATTATTTTAAATATGTAAACAAATATTTCACCATTTACACCAAGTCTGGTGGCTTGGAGTTCTGTACCAGAGAAAAACATTTTCTTAATCTTAATCCTTTCCTGTGGATGTGAACTCATTGTTAATAGGACTGTTTGATGAGGTTCCTTCAGCTAAAGTGTGACTCAACTGAATCAGGATGGGACTTAATCCTAAAGTTGGAGACCATATAGAGAAGGCCACAGAGAGAGAAGCCATGGGAAGAAGCCTGAAGCTGGAAGTCAATGGAACCCAGAATAAAAAGGAGAAGACACTGCCATGAGTGACAGAAAAGCCAAGGAATCCCAAAGATTGCCGGCCAGCCAGAAGATGCCAACTGGCCAGGATGAAGCAAACCTTCTAGGCTCAGAAACCATGAGCCAAAAAGTTCTTGATGTTAAGACAACCCATTGTATGATATTTGTATTAGCAGCTAGGAAACTAAAACAATGCCTTTTGACAGGATGAGTAATTTAGTACCAATATCCTATTATTTGCAAAGAATATGTTGGAGTGCAGGATCAAAAGGGTATTCAACGATCAAACTTTATATAGGACTGTGTTTAATTGTTGAGAAACAAAATACAAACTGACTTCATAGCTTAATTATTTTAAAAATGTGGTCTAAAAAATGAGAACCAAGAGAGCAAAAAGACAATGGAAAGAAATAGTGTCATCAAACATCCCTGTCATCAAAATATTGGATTCTTTCTTAAACTCTTAGGCTAAAGTTGTTGTTGAGGTTACTCTAAAAGAACAACTTAGTACAACATTTTAGAATTGATCTGATGTTGTGAGCTACCTAGTATATTGTAATGAGCTACCTAGTAGCTCTGGGTTCTGGCTTTCTGGGTTCTTGGCTTCATCCCAAGAAAGGATTCAGAGCTGTGCCAGTTTAATAAGGCCAGTAGCAAGAGTTTATTTAGAAACAAGAAAAAGGAAAAGTACTCTCCCCAGACATGGATGAGGGCACACTACACGGTGAGACGTGAGCATGGGGGCCCAGGGTTCTCAGCTATTTGCTGTCCTGACTAGTTGCCTTTCTACCTTCAGCTGTCAGCTTTCAGGGAAACAACAAGAGGCCTTTCTGTTTGGAGTTACCCAGGGCTTCTTTTGAGCCCGGGAGTTTCAGACGGGATCTCCAGACCATGGTCTTCGGGGCTTTTCAGCTGTAAGAGTTATGGCTTTGTTCACAAGAAGCTGCCTCCCTTCTGGGGTTTTTTGGGTGGTATCACTTAGCTATGTTCTCACTGGGGGGAGCGGGGAGTGTGGGGTCCCAGTTGTTATGGCTTTATTCTGACCAACCACCTTCACTCATTCCCTATACTAACCTGTCTCACTAGCTTACTTACAAAAGCAAAATCATTAACTTTATCCAAGATAACTAAATAAGTATCAATTATTAATATCCAGAAGATTGGCTTGAGATCCCAATTTAACACATCGTCATCTAATTTTCTATTATCAGGCAAGTTTGGAAATCATTGTAATAATGCAATTGTATTCAACCCTAATTTGTTGTCAGCTTCAAATTTAAGAGGAACTACACCAAAGGAACATGAATACATTCCTTACTTTTTCCTTCTTAGTGAGTTTAGTTTAAAGCAGCAATGTGTAAAATGATACATCCACTGTGTAAAACAGTTTGGCAGTTCCTCAAAAATTTAAACATAAAATTAGCATATGACTAGCAATTCAGCTCAAAAGTATGTACCCAAAGAATTAAGAGCAGGGGCTCAAATAGATATGTGTGCACACCAATGTTCATAGCCACATTATTCACAATAGCCAAAAGGTAGAAACAACCCTAACATCCACCAACAGAAGAATGGATAAATAAACTGTTGTACATACACAAATGGAATATTAGTCAACTGTAAAAAGGAATAGAACTCTTATACCTGCTACATGCTACATCATGGTCAAATACTGAAAACATTATGCTAAGTGAAATGAGCCAGACCAAAAAAAGGAAAATCGTAAGTGTACAATTCCACTTATATGAAATATACAAACACAGAAAGTAAATTAGAGGATACTAGAGGCTATGGAGAAAAGGAATGGAGAGTTATTTCTTAATGGATACAGATTTTCTGATTTGGGTAATGAAAAAGTTTAGGTAATGAATGGTGGTGATGGTAGGACAAAATTGTAAATGTGATTAATGCTACTGAAGTGTACACTTAAAATAGGTAAGTGGTATATTTTATGTTAGATATGTTACTACAATGAAAATAAATTAATTAAAAGCATACACAAAAGGATGACTATTGTATGGTCTCACTGCTATGAACTAAATATGATAAGTAAACTTCTGGAGTTAGAGTATAGGTTAATAGGAGACAGAATGTAGGTTGAGAAGAGGGAGCTGAGACTGAATGTATGTGCAATGTTTAATAAGGTGGATTGTAAATATGTGGGTATGGATAGAGTTCATGGTAGCACATTATAATGAGTATTACAAACACTGCTGATTTATAAATGAGATTGTGGCTGAAAAGGGGTAGTTTAGGGAGGTTAATGTTAATTGAAAGACAGTTAGAATATAATCTAGGGACTGCATAACAGTGATTTTCGTTATAGATGAGGATTGTAGTTAATAAGGTAAATAGAAGAATGTTCTTCTACTACAAGGTGTTAAGAATATGGTGATACATGGGAAAAATACAACTAATCTATCTTATAGATTATAGTTAACAATAATATTGTAACATTTTTGTAGCAAAGGCAAAAAAGGTACTTTATCAATGCTAAAAGTAAAAGAAAAATAAAATGGGGTTAGTTTTATGGAATATGAACATGACTAAGCATTTTTTCTTAATTTTCTTCATTAACAAGGAGATCTTGGTCATGTCATTCAACCAACCTACGCTCATTTATGTATCTTTCTGAACACTGGAGAAATAATTGAGTTTGTTTTTAGGTTCAAATGATATAAATGTGCCTGGATAGAATTTTTTTAAAAGTAATGCTTCCATAATTTGTTAAGCTGCCTTTTGTCTGTTATTTTATTTTTGATGTTGAAATAAAGCTTACTTTAAAAAAAGAAACATATAAAAAATAAAACAAAAAATAAAAAACAATATATAAGATAGTTTTGGGGGAAAATAAACACATTTAATATTCAACACGTTAAATAAAAGAAGTTTGAAATATACAAAGTATATTTTACTTATCTTTATTGATTCCCATGGATTTATTATATTTATTTTAAGTGAAGTATAGTATTTCATGATATCTATATGCCATAATTTATCCATTCCCCACTGATGAACTTTGGGTTGTACAATAAGTATCGTTGTATATGTCTATTTTTGCATAAGTGGGATCTTCATGAGAGATGTACTTGCTGTGCTGGATATCCTGAGGGTGCTATAAGCCTTTGGATGATGCTTTATTCTAAGACACTGCAGTTAAGGGATACAAACCCATATCCAGAGTATTTGTCAGTTGCAGTAAGAATAAAATCACTGCCTTCTCTAAAAGGAGAAAGGTCTGAAGTAATCAACTTGTTGACAAATCTTCCTAAATCATTGTGCCAGATGAAAACTCAACAAGATTCTCTCCTTCTGGTGTTTGGGTACACATTAGTGGCAATAGCTCTTGGTGAGGAGAAACTCATGTTGCTTAGTCAATGCATTTCTCCAAACTTGTCACAATGGCTGGCTATTCCAGTCACATACCTATTACACTTGCATTGGGGTGACCAAGGAGAGAGGCTGGCTGTCATACCCAGGACAAGTTATAGTTAACATAGCCCAGGGAAAGAAGAGTGAAGTATATTTCTGTCCTTGACATGTGAGAAGAAAGATTATAATTCTGACCATTAAGGGAATCAAGAAGAACAAACATACTTGCCAAATCAATGCTTTCATGCCAGATGCCAGAGGCTGGGTTGATTCTACCAGATAAAAGTAGTGGTGTTCTTCTCAGCAGTTTATCCTTTACTGTCTTAGAGATGGAAATGTCTTATGGGTTCTTTAGCAGAATATACGCAAATGATGGATACTTGGTTCTTTCATATAAATCCATTTTGTTATATCCACCTAACTTCATCGTCTGCTCTTTTCCTACATAATATAAGGAAGTTCCTGCAATGCCACCATACTGATATAAAGCTATCATAATCTATATGCATTAAAAAGACAAAGAGGTAAATTATTAGAACCAGTTTCATACATGCTGGCTAGAACCTTGGATTCTGGGTAAGGCAAAGTGCCTCAGTAGAAATGTATCATCCTTTTTCTACCCCAAATTCCACCTCCACCCAAATTCTTTTGTCCCCTTTGATACGTATGATCCAGACCCTGAAATTCTTTTGGCACCCTCATTTACTTCCCAGTGCAGTGGCTGTATTTCCCTATTCATACTGTTCTGAGAAGTGACCATAGGAAGATAGGTAGAGTAAATGAGTAGTGGCAAAGGCAAACAGATCTTAAGGAAAGAGGTATCATTTCTGAGGTACCTATTTTTGGTTAAATTGTTGCACAGGTTCAGAGCAGATTGGGGATGCAAGATTCTGAAATACTGAAATGCTATCAACTCAAGCCTCAGGGTCCCTATCATATCTCTGATTTTGACATAGGAGACCTGAAAAAGTTGAATGTTTATTCTTCTATTCAGCTTTCCATCTGTATAATCAGATCATAGGCTTTTTCAGAAGTCTCAGTCTGGGAACACCTTAGCAATTATTTTTTATAATATAAAGTCTGTGCCATTCTGTCTAATCACTTATAGAAATCTTTGTAGTCTCCTACTTTCTCCATGTTTACTTCTGGTCATTTGATATCTTTTTTATCTCTCTGCCTCTCCATGACCTATTCCATACGAATTCCTTATTACCTCCTAGAAAATTTCAAATATATTTTTTTCTTTACTGTCTGTGCTTTTTTATTTTTTAAAGTTCTTGATTTTTTTAAAAAACTTTTCCTATAAGTTTGTTGAGGAACATTTCCATTTCATGCCACTATTTTCATTTCAATGGGAATGAATCCATTGTCCAATTGCTGAATTTTTAACCATCTTTCTTAACTTCAGTTTTCCTCCTTAGCTTTGGAGGAGGACCAAAAGGGAAACTCTTATGCCTGTGGGCAATTTGTTACAAAATAAAGGGAGACTAATCTTCCTGTGTTCTCCTTATGTTTACCAACCAGATAAGATACTTAACCTCTGATTAGAAGTAAATAAAAGAACATGAAGAGACCAGGAGTGCAATAGTTGGTGGCACACCATGTACAAAGAAAGAAGAACCAAATTTTGGCTGACACATTCCTCAGAAGAGAAAACTGATTCATTTTTAAAATATTTTAATTATCAATGATCATTTTACTATTCTGGCATAATTAAAATACATTTAATTGTTTTTCAAAAAATAAAATTCTTTTTAAAATTAAAATATCATATATCCAAATATATGAAAGCAAATTTTATAATAACTCTCCATTTTTTTTCATGGATATTAAAAATATGAGAAAATAAGTATTGTTGGGACATATTCATGTACATTAATCAGCTTCTTAGCCTTATCTGTCTCCAAAACTATGTAATGGGTATTTTTCTGAAAAATGTTCTAAGAATCATTTTTTTAATAAAATTGGCAGGAATAAACTTCAAATTGCATTTTATGGCTACTACTTTCTGTCTCTTTCAACAGATCAATTTTATTGTTATATATTAATAAAGCATAAATCAATCTGAAAAGTGCAATCTATTGTATTCGGTGTAATCTCATATTTGTGCATTCATCAGCCCAATAATTCTCAGAGCACTTTCAATATTTAAATAATATTTAACAAAAAAACAACAAACAAACAAAACTCATCACCTTTCATTCTCTCTGTACCTCCCCTGGTATACATAGCTGTTGTTCTTTTCATTCTCTCTAGTATATTTGTAGTTATATTTTGTAAAAACAGTCTTATAGATACAATATCCCCCATATTCGTGTTTTACAAGAGGTTTTACTATCTTATACAGTTGCATATTACAGTTTTCAAGTTTCATTCTAGTAATATACATGACCTCACAGACTTTCCCTTTCAACCACTGTCTTACCCATACAATACCACTGCTAGTTACAAACACTATGATATGCTTTAACCATTCTATTCATTTCCAAAGATTTACAAACAACTTTTAACCAATTCTGCACAGATAAACCCTCAGCTTTCATTCTTTACCTTCCTTCTATTTTCTGCTGATCTATACTCTAATTATGAACTCTATGAGTTTACACAATATATTTAGTTCATAATAGTGCAATCAACACTTTTGCACCTCAAAGGACTTTGTCAAAAGAGTGAAAAGGCAGCTGACTCAATGGGAGAAAATATTTGTCAATCACATAACCAATAAGGGTTTAATGTCCATAATATATAAAGAGATCATAAAACTCAACAATAAAAAGACAAACTACCCAATTAAAAAATGGGCAAAAGACTTGAAAAGACAATTGTCCAAAGAAGAAATACAAATGATAAAGAAACACATGAAAAAATGTTGAAATCACTAGCAATTAGGGAAATGCAAATCAAAACTGCAAAGAGATATCATTTCACACCCAATAGACTGGCCACTATTAAAAAGTCGTTAAACTGTAAATGTTGGAGAGGATGTGGAGAGATGGGAACACTTACTGTTGGTGGGATGTAGAATGGTACAGCCACAGTGGAGGACTGTTTGGCAGTTCCTAAAGAAATTGAATATAGACTTAACATGGAACCCACAATACCATTACTAGGTATATACCCAGAAGAACTGACAACAGAGACATGAACAGACATCTGCACACTGATATTCATAGCAGTGTTATCCATGATAGCCAAAAGTTGGAAACAACCCAGGTGTCTATCAACTGTTGAATGGATAAACAAATTGTGGTGTATATACACAATGGACTATCACACAGCTGTAAAAAGAAGTAAAGTAATGAAGCATATGACAACATGGATGAACCTGGAGGACATTATGTTGAGTGAAGCACATCAGCCACAGAAAACTGATTTTAAGCAAAAGCAATGATAGCACATATTCAAAAAAGATATTGAATATCTTTTAGTATTTCAGCAAGTCTGAATGGAAATAGATAAGACGTATTTTGAATTGCCACACATTTTCAAAACAGAACTATACCTTATTTTAAATAGAAATCACATTCTAATTAGTTAAAAAGAATTCAGAAAAGGTTATTTGTAATTAATATTCATGCAGTAAATCAAGTAAAAGAATAGAAGTTCAAAAAATCTTTTCACGTTTATAATTTCATTGACATGATGAAACATTATGATAGCATCATAAAAAAGAATACAAATTCTTGAATTAATGTTTGTGAAAGTAAACTCACTAAAATCATATGAATAATTTTTAGAGCTAGAAAATGAAGAAAAGATTTGAGATGAAACCGGCAACCCTTCTTTTGGAAGGGTCATATACATTAAAATAGATGTCCAGTACTTTTCGCATGGAAAAGAAGGATATTGTTGGCATATTGTAACAAGTGGTCCAGCATTTGTTGTTCTCCTTTGTAGCTACTTGCTTTTTATTTGATTGATTGATTTTGATAGCTCCTCTGTTTGAAACTTGGGATCCTATTTTGCCTCTGCTACTTCATAACTGTTTGACACTGAAATATTTTACTCCCATGCTCAGTTTCCTAAATAGAAAATGGAAACAAATATATTTTATCTGGTGCATAAGATTGTTTCCTGTAATGAGATAAAATATATAAAGCCCTTGATAACATGTGACAGGATACACAGTTAGCATTCGACAAATGTTAATTCAAAATATTATCACTAAATTGGACATATTGTTTAAATAAGTATTTTGTGGAAACAGTTCATCAGATACATCAGATATACTACATGCCAAGATAACATAACAGTATTTTGGAAGAATGTATGATTTTCCATTAGTATTTATATTAATAATTTTTATAGCAAGGAAATTCGTGAGTTGAAAATGATTTGAAATCCTTCATTATGTTTTTTGCTCAAGATACACAGATGTTATCTCACTGCATATT
This sequence comes from Cabassous unicinctus, assembly GCA_029593785.1. Classification (NCBI taxonomy): domain Eukaryota; kingdom Metazoa; phylum Chordata; class Mammalia; order Cingulata; family Chlamyphoridae; genus Cabassous; species Cabassous unicinctus. Next base: position 31,135 of record JAQZBX010003836.1, read on the forward strand.
GTGATAATCCTAACATAAATATTTCTACTCATCTGTGAATGTATATTCAAGGCAGAGGCAAATTCATCTTTATAACCCCTATCTCTAACATAGTGTCCAACACATACTAGATCCTCTATAAATAATTTTTGAGTTAATGAATATCATGGTTTCTAAAACAACATAATGAAAATAAATTTCCATCATGCCCTCAGAATTCATCTAGGGACACAAACAATAATTGAAAGAATATTGAATTCCAATCCTAGAAAGTCCTGTTAATTCTTTAATAGAGTGGCAAGAATCCTCCAAGGACTTGGGCAATGCCTAGAGAAGAAGGACAGACCAATACACCAGGTCCTTGATATTGATGCTTATACTTATGAACATTGTTCTTGTGAAATTGCAACTTAGCCTAGTATTATATATTGCCTAGGAGTTACCTCCTGGAATCCTCTTGGTTGCTCTATTGTGGTGTCTATCTAAGCCAAACTCAGCATATAAACTCACTACCTTCCCCCTGGTATGGGACATGACTCCCAGGAATGAGCTTCCCTGGCACTGACTGGTTATTACCAAGTGCCAAAATTAGCAATGCATTTGAAAAAATACCTGGACTAAAAGGGGGAAATATTGAATACAAATGAGTTTTTATGGCTAAGAGGTTTCAAAGTGAGTCAGGAGGTTATTCCAGAGATTATACTTATGCACGTCTTAGGGGGATCTCACTGACTGCCACAGTAAACATTTCCTCAAGCAGGGGTCTTCTGAGGACTATAGAGAAATGCAGACATTATAGGCAGGGAAGACAACTCCACAAATTCAGTACACTGTCAATGGTCCTTACCTTGGAATATAGGATAACCTATCCCCCCAGTGTATCAGAGTTGGACTCATTTATAATTTTCCTACACATGGTTCTTATGCTCCTTTTATTGAACCTACAATTAACACTATATCCATTAAATATGTGTTCCAGAGACTTAAATCTTTGATCTGTCATATACTACTGGTTGAGCCCTGAATCTCAGTAGAATTGCAGTCAACACCCACTTTCCATATCATCAGACTCACCCAGGACAACTAACAAAAGGATGATGATGGACAACACCCATCCCCAAAACCAGAAGGTATCTACAACTGCAAACAAGACAGTTCTACCCATCTGCCCCATGGGATCTAAGCCCCCTCTCACCAGAAGCAGAGTGGGGCTCACCATCTCAAAATCCTCCAATTTGGAGAATGAACAAGCATAAGGGGGAAATGCAACTATAGATTAAAGTAGACTTATTATCATTCTAGTAATGGGAGAAACTGTATCATTGATATAAAGGCAGTGGTCTCTGGAGGTTCTGAGTTGAGGGTGAGGGAAGAATAGGCATAACATGGGGACATTGGAATTGTCCTGCATGACAATTCCTGCATGAATTGTCCTGCATGACAGTGCAATGATGGATACAGGCCATTACACATTTTGCCAAAACCTATAAAATTGTGCGATGCAAATTGTAAAACATAATGTAAATTATAGACCATGGTTAGTAAGTTTTAAAACAAAGCATTTCATCCTGAACATTGACAAGACTGCATATTTTCTGGAGTTCCCAGTCATGTAAATTATCAAGATCATGAAATTACCAGGGCTCTGAAGAGCTACACTCATCCATAGGACTTAAGGTTTTCAGCATATTTGGACTTGAAAACATTTTCAGTAGCTCAATGAATTTCCAGGAAAAGAAAGTTTGTGTAACTGAGATTTTGGATGACTAAACTCCGGTAGAAACCTGCATTTTTCAAATCATCAAGACCCAGGGAAAAAGAAGATTTCCATTATGCTTTAAGACATATTAATGCTAGAGCTTTTAATTTTACTTTAATTACATGCACTGGTGTAAGATTTTTTCTTGGACCTTAAAAATGCAAGATTTCGAGGAATCTTATGAAGATTTCATTATGAACACCACACACAACATCTCTTTGGCACATATCATTTAAAAAATACCACCGATTGTTATGTTGAGAAGGAGACAGACATTTTTATTAGAAACAACAAAGGTTTTGTAGGATGTTGATTCCAAATGAGAAATTTAAATTCTGAGCAGTTGACACATGTTAATTAAAGAAGTGATGAGTGCCTCTATTTTGTTAAGAATAGAAGGAAAACACATCAGTATAATAATTCAACTAAATACGCTGTCATATAAAAACTTTCAATGTGCCCCAAAGAAACAATTTTTAAATGCAAAATCATGTCAAAAATTAAAATAGGAACTCTGTTCGATATACAATGTGGCTTCTGAGAGTACTTTTGTTATCATTAGGTTATTTTGTTTCTTGTTAGTTTACTAGTTTTGTTTTATCTTACCACAGAATCAGAATTTCATTGCAAACAAAGAGTTTATGCTGGTTGAGAGGGAAAAAATGAAAAAAGAGGAAAGAGGAAAAAAAAATACAGCTTTCTTTGAAAAGAGTGTTTTCTGTTTTGAAACGACTCTGTTCTAACCCCTGATCTTGTAAAATACCACTGCATGCAATACAAATGGATCCCAAATTGTATGACTGAGCCACAGACCCCTGGGCTTATTTAACAGAAAGTAACTGTCTTTACTTCTTCCCTTCCCACTTCTTGGGGTCACCTTTGAATGCATGGAAGAAGAGAGTTCTAGAAGATCTCTGTGTAACTCCCTTCACACTACTCTCAACTCCTGTGGCCTCTCCTTTCTATTGCACCACTCATGGTTGTACTTTGCAGATATTGCTGTGGTTTCTCAGCAAGTCTGTGAAGCTTCTACGAGTTTCACTAAAAGAAAAGAAGCAAACTGATATATACTATTACCTAAAAAGTATGAGAGAAAAGAGAAGGTGAAGGGTTCTTTTTATCTTTTTTCCCCTCAGTTGTATTGTGGTATTTAGAAACATTTCTTGATTATAGGAGGTGCTCAGTAATTATATGTTAAGGGGAGGGATCAATTACTATGGATCTCCATCTTTCAAAACACTAAAAATAGGTCACAAATAATTGCCAATGTAAGCCACCTTGATATGTTTTAATACCAAAGGGGTCACTAAAAAATGAGAAAAACAAAAATCACAGCATATGTGACACATTTTCATACTATTTGATAAATTTAACTTAAATCTATGGAATCCCAATGGAAAAGATATCTATAGGAGGTTAGTACTCCTCTGTTTAATCTGTACTGTATATCATTCCTCCCAGCTTACCTCCCTCAATAAGTATACACTATCACTTATTTTCTTTCTTAGATTCTTCTATCTTACAGGTCAAGCCAGTTTATTGGCTCTCTAACATTCCAATTGTAGCAGTCTGATCCTACTGAAGAATTATCTTGGTGAGCACATCTGAGACCATTATCATCTATTACCAACCAGAAGGGAAAAATTAGGAAGCTGCAGTTATTGCAAATTATTAAGTTAGGTGACAGAAAAGTAATAGTTGTTTTGTTAATTTTTAATGCTGAAACACTTCTCCAAAATGGTAGGATGTTTACCCTATGGTTTGCATATAGACAGACTTTTTTCTGTCCCAATGATATCTTTAAATTAGAGGTAGAGAATATGGCATCAGGAGGGAGACCCCTCAGCAGATTTCCCAGCCTAAATCTTGTTGTAAAGGTCACATATTGTGTTGTGTAATTGTCACCTTGAAAAGTTCTTTGATAGCTTGAACTTTACTCCTTGCAAGAAGTGCTGGGTTTCCAGGTAGAGTACATTTTCCAGGTTTCTGAGTCCATGCTTGAGCTAAATAAAGTGTGACAAATCCCCTGAGGGCAAACCAGGCTTTTCATGCCATCGGCACCTCTGACTCAAAGTTATACACTCTTAAAGTAATATAAGACTGCACAGCGAACTATAGACATTGCCTGTACCGGGAAAGAAATTCTCCTGAGACTGTGTCTCCGTGCCATCTCCGCAATGCTTCAAAAGTGACCATAAAATAAAACCTCATTCTTTTTTTTTTCCTACAGAAAACAGTTGATTGAACAAAATTAAAAAAGCATGAACTTTTGGGTAGTTTTCTTTCATCTAGGGAGACAATTCAACTGACATTTTCAGGAAACCAATTTGAAATGAATTGATGGCTATAAAAAAACAACTTTTAATCTTGAATAACCAGCATTTAACCAGGGTATAACCCCCAGCTTTGTCCCTTAAATAGGAACTTTTGACTCTGAGCTTCTCAACTTCTAAGAAACTTTTTAGTGGCCTTTAAAAGTACTTTTTTCAGCCACTATAACATTGATATTTTTCTTTTTCTTTTTCCACTTAAACAATGGGAATTTATTAGCTCATAATTTTGAGGCTAAGAAAAGTCCAAATCAAGGTGTCATCAAGGTGATGCTTTCTTCCCAAAGACTGTGGCATTCCGGGGCTGGTTGCCAGTGAGGCTTGGTCCTGGGCTCCTCTGTCACATGGCGATGCACATGGCAGCCTCTCCTGGCCTCTCCCTTCTCTTCAAGTTTCCATTGAACTTCAGCTTCCCATAGCTTTTCCCTCCAACATTGGTATTTTTCTTAACACTGGTTAACTAGTTTTTAAATTCAGTGTTATCTGTGAATTGGTTATGAAAGTGAAATGAAGCTGTAAATTTCTGAGTTTTATCAAAACTTTACCATAACATTAATGTATAGCTCCAGATGCTCTGGCCAGAAAATTAAAATGACCCAATGTGATGTCACAGAAGTTTCCCCCTTCCAACTTGCATTCATATCTCACAAAGCACATAATACCTTTAGGTATAGCTAAAGTGATTTGTGACTGTGTTATAACTGCAGGATTTCTAGGAAAGACCTTCACCCTAACTCCAATCCAGAGGTGCAAAACTGGATTAACAATTCTGAAACTACTTTACATATATGTAAGAGTTGAATGAAAAGTAAACACAATCTCCGTCAGAGAAAAAAGCTACACATACGCAACGTAGGAGGGCTACAATGAATGAAGTCTGCTGTGAAGATTTAGGTATAAGACATCATTTATATAGAACCAAATTTAATATGTGTGTAAATACAGGTTAGCATAAATAATAATAATAATAATAATAATAATAATAATAGTTATATATTTTAGGACTCTCTACCAAGGTGTCCTAGAAGATTTGACATTCCAGTTGCAACAAGCACAACTAGTTATCAGACATTAGTGTCTAATACCACTTTCTCATAAAAGAACTAGGACTCCCTGGAGATATTTTTGATTCTATGGCAATATCTTCTAATTTTCTAGGGACAGGAAAAATATAAAAAATAAGATAAGGCTGGAACATCTGTTCCTGTCAGAAGTTAATGAAATGCTTTAAAAAAAGACTCAGAAACAAATCTGAAAGATCTCCCAGGGGCCAAGCTGGAACAACATGTGTCACAAAATGAATAAAGATTGTTTTTTAATTATTATTATTCAAAGAATAAAATAGAAATCCATGAGTCCATACTGACATAAGTAAATTATTTAATAAATAAATAAATGGAGGTCAAGGAACAAATCTTCCTTATAGAGGATCTTCAGTTAAAAGTTCTAGAAGGAATGAAGGAAATAGAAATTCAACAACAGAACACCACAGTAATAATTACAAGAGCCACTGAGGTACACTAAAATGTGTGGGCAAAATGTTAAGAGGAAATCAAGAGTTCATTTTGTCTCCAAGTATCTTCCTCAAAATATTTATTCATGATTGTGATGGATTTAGCAGGCTTCCACAAATACTTTGATACTTGCATTTGTTTTCTAGTGCTGTTGTAAAAAAATATCACAAACTTAGTAATTTAAAACAAAAATGTATATTCCTTACTGTTTTGGTGGTCAGAATTACAAATGGGTCTCACTAGTCTGAAAGCAAGATGTTGACAGGGATGCGTTCCTTTTGGAGACTTTATTTCCTTGCCTTTTCCAACCTCTAAAGGTTGCCCAAATTCCTTGGCTCGTGGCCTTCTGCCCGGCTATAGGATCACTCAGACCTCTGAGTCCCTCCTCACATCTCCTTCTCTCACTCTCCATCTGACCTTCTTGTCTCCTTCTTTCCCTTGTGATTACATTGGGCCCATCTGGTAATCCAGAATCTATCCATCTCAAAATTCTTAATTCAATCATATCAGCAAAATCCCATTTGCATGCAAGGTAACACATTCACACTTTCCAGCGATCATGTCATAGACTTCTTTGGGAGGCCATTATTCTGTCTCTCACATAACTCCTCACTCCAGGGGGTGGATCCTATTGCCCCTCCCTTGGAGATAGGCTGAATTTAGTGACTCACTGTAATGGTTGGCCAATTTGATGTAATTATGAATTCCAAAAATATAATTAGATCATGCTTATAAACTGATCTGTTAATCTGGGCATGATTAGGTTATGATTAGGGTGTTAAGCCCCACCCCTTGGGGGGTGGGGAATCAAATATAGAAGGCATGGCAAGAACAGTTTTGAGAAGCAGTCTTTTGAGAAGCAGTTTTAATATTGGAAAGAAGGCCCCAGGAGAAGAGAAGCAAGCCATTTGCCTGATCGTCTACAGCTGACCTTGTGGAGGAACCAGGAGCTAAGCCCGGAGAGAAACACAGCCCCTGGAAGAGAGGAACCCCAAAAGCCTGAACCCTGGCAAACGCCGGCAGCTGTCTTGCTCTAACACGTGGCAATGGACTGTGGTGAGAGAAGAAACTTAATGCTTTATGGTTTGGTATCTGTGGACTTCTACCCCAAATAAACACCCTTTATAAAAACCAACCCATTTTTGGTGTTTCACATTAGCACCCCTTTGGCTAACTAATACAGAATTTGGTACCAGGAGTGGGGTAGTGCTTTTGTAATTACCAAAATGTTGGAATGGTTTTATAAATGGGTAAGAAATATTTTTTGGAGGCATTGTATAATGCTTGATGAAAAAGGCCAAAATCGATTTGAAAAAACTGTTAATAGCAATATAAACGCTAAAGAAATTTTTTATAATGCCTTAAAAGTAAAGGATGAAGCTTTTATTGAATACTGGAGGAAAGGCAATCCATGCTTTAATGTTGCAGAAAACTTAGCAAGATTAACTCCTGGTGTTATATGGAAGACAGAATTTGAAAATAATGAACCGGAGCATTTAGCTGAAAAACTTTCCAAGCTAAACTCGGAGAATATAGCTTAGCTTCTCCTTACAGCTTATAGCAAAATACTAGATGAGCAAAATACACTAAGAACTGAACTTTTGGGTTCAAAAAAAACAAAAACTGATGCCAGAACTTCCAAGTTTCTGAAAATCAAAATCCCAGATGAAAACGCCCTATTTAAAAACTTTACTAAACTTGGAACTCATAACCCAAAATTGAAGATGCAGTTATCTAGAAAAGACTTGTGGAAAGTCTTACTGTCTAATGGCTTGAACCCTTGTTTCCTGCATGCTAAACCAACAAAGTTTTTGAGAAAGCTGTATGAAGAAAACCACTGTCAGCTTAGACAAAAGAGGACATAGAAAGGAGAGATTGAAAGAGAATCAGCTTTAAGAAAAACAACGTAAAAACAGAGATCTGGACTTAAGACATCTCCTTGGGCCAAGAGAGGAGCCCCACCCATGTATACAGAGAGGGTGAGTTTGCCCCTGCAGTTAAAAAGGGTAGATGTTCCTACCCAACGTTCTAAGAAAGTTTTGATGCCCCATGGTACAGAGAGGGTGAGTTTTCCCCAGCAGTTAAAAAGGGTGGATGTCCCCACCCGATGTTCTGGGAAAGTTTGCCACCCCAGGGTGCAGGGAGGGTGGAGCACATTCCTCAAAGATTAGACCTGTTAAGGTCAGCACTCCATAGGTCTGAGACGGGTGTACCTGTCCCCCACGGATTAAAAAAGGCCAGGTGGTCAACCCATTGCTCCGAGAGGGTTGAACCTGCATGCCAAAGGTTAAAGAAGGCCGGGTGGTCAACCCATTGCTCTGAGAGGGTTAAACCTATATGCCAAAGGTTAAGAAAAATATTGTCTTCACCTCACTATACTAGGGGGCTAAAACTCTAACCCAAAGATTGGGTAAAGTGTGAAAATCACCCCAACACTCTTAAAGGATGAGGTCTGAAGCTTGGTCAACACCCAAATGCTTAATGAGGGTAGAACCAAAAAAATGGTCATTAGGCAAGCCTGTAGAAAGAGTGGGTTCCCATGTGGCCCCAAGGAGAAAAAACCATCATCTTAAAAATAACTCTCAGATTTTAAAATCAAATAAAAAATGCCCTGCAGTTTTATTAAACTGTAAGAGATCCATAACTCATGTTTAACATACCAATTTCTCCTTATAATATTAAAAATGTTTATCCTTTGTCTTTCCATTTGTGTATTAAAAACAGTTAAATAGTTTTGTAAGTTTCAGAGGTCTATAGCAGATGAAACTTTGCCTCAATATGAACTGTATTTCTTTAAAAAGATTATGATATGATTTTGTACTTGCATTGTTACTAATTTAAGTTTTTTTAAATATTGTAATATATTTTTAAAATTCAGAGGGTGGAGTGTAATGGTTGGCCAATTTGATGTAATTATGAATTCCAAAAATATAATTAGATCATGCTTATAAACTGATCTGTTAATCTGGGCATGATTAGGTTATGATTAGGGTGTTAAGCCCCACCCCTTGGTGGGTGGGGAATCAAATATAAAAGGCATGGCAAGAACAGTTTTGAAAAGCAGTCTTTTGAGAAGCAGTTTTAATATTGGAAAGAAGGCCCCAGGAGAAGAGAAGCAAGCCATTTGCCTGATCGTCTACAGCTGACCTTGTGGAGGAACCAGGAGCTAAGCCCGGAGAGACACGCAGCCCTGGGAAGAGAGGAACCCCAAAAGCCTGAACCCTGGCAAACGCCGGCAGCTGTCTTGCTCTAACACGTGGCAATGGACTGTGGTGAGAGGAGAGAAGAAACTTAATGCTTTATGGCCTGGTATCTGTGGACTTCTACCCCAAATAAATACCCTTTATAAAAACCAACCCATTTTTGGTGTTTCACATTACCACCCCTTTGGCTAACTAATACACTCACGTATGTATACACTGAAGAAATCCTGCAGAAACCATCTTATCCAAGTGGTCAAGGTTAACATCACCAGTCACACAGGTAATATGAACCCTTGATGTAATGAGTTGAGAAGATCACAATTCAGCTCTATGATATTCTTTTCAATAATGAGAAAACATCAGACAAACCCAAATTGAGGGACAGTCCATAAAATACCTTGCCAGTATTATTCAAAATTGTCAATGTCATTAAAAACAGGCAAAAACTTGAGAAATTGTCACAGGTTGCTGGAGACTTAAGTGCCATCATGAGTAATTGCAATATGACAAACTAGACTGGAATCTAGAACAGAAAAAGAGCATTAGTAAAAGCAGTTAACACTGAATAAAGTCTGTAGTTTACTACAGAGCACTGTAACAATCTTAATTTCCTTTGGTAAACACACCATGGTTATGTAAGATATTAACATTAGGAGGAGCTGAATAAAAGTATATGAAAATTTTGTACTGTCTTTGCTAGTCTCCTGAAAATCTGAAATTGTCTCAAATTTAAAAATTAAAAAAAAAGAGATAGGGGAGCAGGTGTAGCTCAGTTGGTTGAGTACCTGCTTCCCACATGTGAGGTCCTGGGTTCAATACCCAGTGTGTTTTAAAAAAAAAAAAAAAAAAGAATAGAGAAGTAATCACTTAATTCCCTATTATCATATCTATTTTTTCTTCTATTTCTGTTTCTTTCATATGGTACTTAAGATTGCATATAGAATGAATGATGTTTATTCCTTCAAGGCTTTTATATGTTAAAAATGTTTCAATGTTCAGAATCAGAAAAAAAAACAAAACAGGAGTGCATAAACTCAGTTAATTAAAAGCAGGGTCTTTCTTTTTGGTACCTTATTCATCTGTATTGCAATACATGAGCCCAGTATGATATACCCTTACCAAGAACACGTTTCTTTTCCACTCAAATGTATTTTTACAATTTGACATTTCTCCTTCTTCTCTACTCTTCTTGTCATATTTTTAATATTGCATGCTTTTTTCAGCTTCTATACCAGAGCTATTTATAGGAAAAGATTTTCAGTGAAGTACTAGTTTGACTGTTCCTGAACTATAGTGTATACTACTAGAAGAACCAAAGGTATTTTTTCATAACCTAGCTGTACTTTAAAACCTAAGTCTTGTCATAGAAAGACAAGACTTGGTGACATAGTTTAAAATCTATGTGTGCATTTTACTGTCATATCACTTCTGTTACTCTCTTTTGGAAAATATCTTCTAGATTGATAAATTCAAGTAAATCATGAGATAATGACACTAAAATGCAATTTTTTGAAAATTCAATATACATGCAGGAAAATGCAGAATCTTCTCAAATTCCAATGGTACCAAATAACTACAGGCTGGAATTTAAGTTAATATTGTTTCCAAAACCCACAAGTTAGATTCTGAAATTTAAAATTAAATCTTTAAATTTGATTTGTTCATTTATTGGCAATCATAGTAATGTTCTATAAATCCTTGTGTGGAACAAATTGTGATCCACAGACCAGCAGCATTCGCATCATCTGAGACCTTATTAGACATGGAGAATCTTGAACCAAATCTGAGACATACTGAACCAGAAAATGCATACCAATACGATGCCCAGTTCATTCCCAGGCACATTAAATTTTGAGAAGTAATGTTATAGAATAAATCCAGTGTGCTTACTTACAAAATTAAATACTGTTATTTTGATCAAAGAAAACTGTTATTCTATAGCCAATAGGCATTATATCATTTTGAACCATGAAAATGATTTATCTGCAATGGATAGATGAGTTATGTTTACAGAATGATCCAGAGATAAGTAGAACTGACAAAACTAAAGCTTAGGAGATATATTTTTTTGGGAATACGCATTGAAAAGTGCCCCCCCAAAGATATATTTAAAAGCTAACTCCCAGTCCCACGAATGTGAGCTTATCTGGAAATTAGATCTTTGAAGATATGATTAGTTAAGATGAGGCCAAACTGGATTTAGGTTGGCCCAGATCCAATATGATGGCTGTCCTTATAAGAAGGAGGAAATATGAACAGAAAGAAAGACAGATACAGAGGGAAAATGGCCATGTAAAAATAGAGGCAGAAATTGGAGTTATGCCTAACCAAGCCAAGAAATATCACTGATTGCCAGAACTTCCAGAAGCTAGAAAGAGCCAAGGAAGGATCCTTTCTTAGAGCCTTCAGAGAGCGTATGGCCCAACTAACACCCTGATTTAAGACTTCTAGCCTCCATAAGTGTGAGATAATACATTTTAATTGGATTAAGCCATCTAGTTGGTGGTACTTTTTTACAGCAGCCTTAGGAAACTGAAACAGGAGACCTCAGTAAATATAACTCACTATACACTCTGTGAAAGTATATATCCTTTAGATCCAAATGAGTAATCATAATGTCTGCAAAAATTGAAAATGTGAGTTTTCTTGGCCAGTAAATAAATCATATAGCCCCTATATATGTTTTCATTTATAGTATAATGAACTGAATAATTATCTCTCTTGTGTAGAATGGCATGAGGAGTGCTGGAGAACATAGGGCACATTTCTAATGCAAAAGGCCCTTCAGAGACTAAGACTGTATCACTACTTACTGTTGTAATTATAGTTGCTAACCTTTAGCAAATTCTAGGCACGACTCCAAATGCTTAATATGTATTATCTCATTTATTCTTCCTAACACCCCCATGAGGGAGATATTATCATTGTCTTTGTTTTATAGATTAAGAAAGAGAGAAAAAGGAAATGTAAGAAATTTGTTCATGGTAATTAATGGTATAACAAGCTTGTATTCCCAGTCGCTCTGATTTCATACCCACAGCCTTTTCTTTTTTTTTTTGGTGGGGGAAGGATGTTGCAAATATTTATTATTATATTTTGCAAACAAACATTCCTCTTTATCCCTCCCACCATCCCCCATCCATTTGGTAACCTTTAATCTACTTTATGACTTTGTGAATTTGGTTTTTCTAGTCATCTCTTAAAAGTGTTATACACTATTTGTCCTTACATGCCTTACTTATTTCACTGAACAAAATGTTTTCAAACTTCTTCCATGTTGTAGCATGTCTCATAAGTTCATTCTTATGGTCAAATAATATTCCACTGTGTGTATGTACTGCATATTGTTTATCCATTAATTTCTTGGTGGTTACTTAGGTTGTTTCTATCTTTTGGCTATTGTGAATAATGCTGCTATAAACATCAATGTACATTATCCATTTGATCTATTTTCACTTTCTTTAGGTATATAATTTGAAGTAGAACTGTGGTAATTCTACATTTAACTTTTAGAGGAAATGCCATATCACCTTCCACAGTGATTGTTCCATTTAACATTCTCACCCAGAATGTACTAGAATTCCAATTTTTCTGCATCTTCTCTAACACTTTTTGTTTGTTTGTTTGTTTGGTTGGTTGGTTGTTGTTTTTTTAGCCATCCTTGTGAATGTGGCGTTGCATCTCATTGTGGTTTTGATTTGCAACTCTCAAATTGCTAATGATGTTGAGTATCTTTTCAATTTGCTTATTGGCCATTTGTATATTTTCTTTGGAAAAATGTCTATACAAGCTCCTTGCCCATTTTGTAATTAGGCTGTTTTCTATTGCACTATAAAAGTTCTTTTTTTTTTTTAATATTAAGCCCTTATCAATATATGGTTTACAACTATTTTCTATTATTTTGTAGGTTGTCTTTTCAATTTCTTGATAATTTTCTTTGAGGCACAAAGGTTTTTAATTATGATGAAGTCAAGTTTATCTATCATTTCTGTTATTTCTTGAGACTCACTATCTTGATACGCATGGGAAATTTCATCAACTTATGGCCTATTTCCTTTCTTATTAAACCATTTGACTCATTATGTTTCTCCATAGCCTGAGTCTTCAACAGTATATATTTAATTTGATATTTTTACATGGTTTTCAAAATTCTAAAAATGCCCCTATTCAGACTATACTCAAATTTACAAAATGTTGAGCCCATAAATTGTTTATAAGTTAATTACATCGGTTTTAGGATGCATTTTCGTTACTTACAATGTTTATGTTTAACCCAAAATGTATAGCTACCTATATGTAATGAAAAAGAGTATCAATCATATCAAATTAAAATTAAGCCAAATAACAATTTATGCATGTAAAAAAAAAATTTTACAATATGGGTGATTAAAAAGTAGAAGCAAAGTGTGAGAGATTATGCTAAAACTTCTAGAAATGTTTTGACTTCAAAAATTGATTCCATTCAAAGATTATTTTTTCTAATTTCAAGGAAAGGAGAATAAATGTTTTTACTGGAACTATCCTTATACTAATTCACTAATTAGCCATAATAAATAGTGCTCTCTCCGTCTCCCTCATTCTCCCTCTCTCTCCCTTTCTCTCCTCCTACAATTAACCATGAAAAGAAGAGGAGAAAGAAAAGACCAATTTCCGGGGGCTTCTTTAGAAAAGGGTAGATATTGACAGAGGAAAGTGGGAGAAAGAATATGTGTAAAAAGTGAGAAATTACTTTGAGGTAGAGTTACTTGAGGTGGGAGTGGTAAAAGGCAGACAGATAAGAAGAATCAGAAAAAGGAGAAAGAGGTTGTAGTACTATGTGCTCATCATCTTTCTAAACAAATATTGGACATTTGGAGACGTGAGTTGCTGGAACAGAGGCAACCCATATTAGAATTTCAGGAGAGGGTATATGTAGTTTAAATAAGTGCATTCAATATTTTATAATTTTATATTTTAAAAATGTAAAGAAATGTATTTCTTTAATGGAAGTCCAGTTATCATTTCCAATGCATTCTGCATGGGCAGTGGTACAACTAAAGCCTAATCAATGCTACAAATTCCCCTAATGCTTACATCAATATCAAAGGCAGAGGCAGAGGTTCCTTGAGATCTATTTATAAATTTATTTAAAAACAAACAGATTTTTAAAGGTTGAGATATGCTTCTTTAGGTAATCAAGGGAGAGTAAGTTTTGAAACCAAATTTTCATCTTAACTCCCAAGGAAAGTTGTCAGCCCAGGGAGGAAACTTGTCTGGAATATGTCTAGGAATGAAGGCCTGCATACCTGACTCCCCATATGTATGACCCATGCTAGAGCTCTAGGTCTTAGAAACTGAGCCCAGGGAAACTGGGTTGCTAGAAAGTGTGAACCAGACTTGGTTGAAGGTGTGTTGAGTGGGTAGAACAGTCAGTACTTCTGCAAGAAGAGATCCAGAGAACTATGTCAGAAGTGAATCAGAATATCAGACATGGTGGAAACTGGATGACATTTTGCTAACCTCAGTCAGCTTTTATTAGTTTCTTTGTGACTCTTATTTCTAAAGGGTTTTAAATATTTTCAGAGTGGAAGAGAAGTCTTACAAGGTTAACAGGGTCAACAAAATAATACTTCATGGTTTATGAGTGCTCTATTTCAAGTAACTTAATGAAAAGAATTCCATTTTCACTGTTTCACACAACATGCATTGCATGCAAATGACAATTAATGAAATCTGATCTTCTTCAAATGAAATTTGTATTATTATTGCAAAAAAAAAAAAACATCTTAAACAGTGCTATGGACTGAGAGCCAGGGACCACGGCTTTGCCATTGTACTCCTGGGCTTTTCCCTCATTCTGTCTCAGTTTCAGTTCTCTCAGCTGTAAAATGAGCAGGTCAGACCAGATAATCTCTGAGGCCTATTCCACATCCATAATTGTACAAATCCATCATTATTATCACTACTTAATGTGAACAGCTATCTTGTCAGTGTATACATATACCAATTCAAAGCCATTGGCCTAACATAATAAGACTTCTTAAAACATCTATTTAATTTTCCATGGAAAGAAAACGGAAATAATTCATAAAGTAAATTTTTAAATAATGTAATTTGGGATACTAGTGCTTTTCTTAGAATGGAAAATAATTCAATTTCCTATAAAATCTCTTCAAGTCATACCTTCTTTCAATATTTTGTTACAGATGTTCCTTCTGCCAACAGCAGTCACCAATTTTAATTGAATGGAGGAAAACAGTTCTGATTGTCTATGTCATTCTAATGGATTCTATATCACTGAATTTCAAAATGGTTTCTCTGGGACTTGCCGAGTGTGACTTATGCCAACCTCTAAGTCTCCTTGTTACACTTCTATCCTGGGTAGCATTGTTTGCTTTTTTGTCTGCTCTCTGATTAAACTGACATCATTTTGCCTTTTGTGACTCTGGTGTCATTTTCTGTTGACAATGTCTAGTAATGGTAACAGACTGGTGTCCTTGTGGAATGGGTAGAAGCCATTGATTGGCTAGGTGTATTAATGCAGACCTGTTAAATGACATGCAGACTTGTCTTTGTGCTAACTGGCAGCTGAATGGATGTCAGTGAGAGAGGTTATTAACCACAGATAAGAGGCAGCACCTCTATTCACTGGCAATGTCACTTTCTCCCGTTTGAGGAGAGACATTTGTTCAAGACATTTTTTTCTCCTCTAACTGACGATATTTAATGTAGAAAGTTGCTAAGTTGCTGCATGACTACAGAATACATGATACCAAGAAGGTAAACTCCAGAGAGATTCATTCAGAATGCTTTTTCATTAAAACCATATTGCAGTGAATTGAAAGGTTTATATAAGGACATAAAAGTGTTAATAAGATCAGAAAAAAACAATGGATGGTTCATGACAACAGGTGCCATATATCATTATACTCTATCATTCATATATATTTATATACACGCACATATATATTTACATATTCATAAATATTCAACTTGTGGGGTCTTCAGATAATGAATTTCTGATTACAGTTATTGAAGATTAAATAGCAAACATTTGAAATAAGTAGATAGCAAAATAGAGCAGAATTGTGAAACATTTCCCAATAAATTAGGAATAAAATGATGAAAACTATTCCTATTTTTATTTTATTGTTTAAATTTCACATATACAATGCATACCATCTAAATTATCTAAATATATGATACAAATAACATTATATTTTATATTGCAAAATTATATTCACAGGAAATATCCAGAATGATCATCTTACTTTTATAAGTTGAGAAATGTCAACATTTGATGGGCAAGTTTAACTCGTGCTTGCTAAGCTTGTTATTTGTGTTTTTTGCTTCACTTTGAAATATTCCCCAAATACTAACTTGGAATCAATTTAATCATCTAAGAGTTTAACCTTTTGCAGTGATTTACCACTTCTTTTGTCTTTTTTCAGTCTCCGACTTCATACTTCATGTGTGTATGTGTGTGTATTCCTTTTGGTTTTACAATAAAGTAGTTGTTAGGGTTTGCTTATAAAGGCTGTATTACATTTAATTAGCAAGTTAAAGTAACGTACTTCGTTATGCACTAAGGATGGAAAAAATGGACAATATTTGGAATGAGGCAGATTTGATTCAAATCAATTCTCTATTTTCATTGTTAAATTCTTTGGCTTTATTTTCTTATCGTAAAATGAGGGTTACAATACATCAGAAAGTTTCTCTGTAGGTTAGATGAAATAGTGTGAAAGTAAGCTGCCCTTTGCCAGCCACAGAGTAGATGCTTAATAAATTTACTATCTTTATCTCTAAATGAGAAATAGGATAAAACATGAGATAAGTTTAAAAAGTGAGATAAGGTATCTGATGTGTATATTTTTTGGTCTACAGAAAGCAAGAGTCTAACATATAAACACCTACATACAAATATACTATGCATTATTTACTGGGTGAACAATATTTCATGTACCCTATCTTATTATGCTTCATCTAAAACCTTCTAAGCAATATTGTTGTTTTACAAATGAAGAATCCTGAGACATTAAGCTAATCCCTCAAGATCTACTAGGAAGGAGCAATACTGAGCTCCAGTTCTCCTAATTTCAAGCTTTTTATACTTAAAAAGCCCCTTTGAACTATGTATGCTCCAGCATTCATCTCTGAGACATTTTAGCTGTTTGATATTGAGCTAACACAAAAGACTGGTCTGCCAAATCAGCTTTATATGAATCAGACCTCTTACCCAGTGTGAATCATTGCTAGTAATTTCAAGAACACCAGCAAACAGGAGGTGGGAATGTAGTAGTGGGAATGTGGAACTTACTCATAATCTCCCCAGGTTCTTCAGTCTTTCCTCTGCCATTTTCTGTCTGGTGCAAGTAATAGAGCTGACCTCGAAGTGAAGTTTGCAGGTCACCTCACAGAGCAACTTTAAGTTATACTCTAGAAAGTTGTATAGGTTAGGAGATATTGAGGAACCATATATCATAAAACCACAGATTCTAGGTTGGTTTAACATTACCAGGGACATCAAGCTAACTGCATTCCACATGTAAGGGTTCTACTACAAGCAAATAGCATTAGCCTATTTATAAGCAGGTCCATTTCCAGCATGTTTACAAGGATGTTAGATCAGATGACCTGTCTTGCTTTTCCTGAAAAAATCCTACCAGTAATCTGAAGAGAAATAGGTAAAATTATTTCCTGCTCATTTGTATACATTTGCTTTTATTCACTCAATATTATTAGAAATGTTAATCCTGTTAAAGTGAAATGATAAAATGTATGTGTGTGTGCCAAAGTGCATACAATAGCTTTATTAAATTTGTTCTTTAGAAAATTATAGAATTTTAGGACTGAAAAGGGACTTTGTCTAATCTGCCACTGTCATTTTATTGTTCTGACAAAATCGGAAGCTTTATTCTTTGAATCAACTTTTCTTATCTGACACTCAGTGCTTTATTCATTTTGCTTTGTGATGTATTTGTTATGTATTTGTGATGTATTGAGGGCTTAAAATGTAGCAAGCAAAGCAGACAAAATCCCTGCCCTCACAAATTTACAATCTAGTGAGGAAAACGGGCAAAATCTCAATTCAGTAAACATACAGAACGCAAAATAAAGCAAGAAAGATGGATAGTAAATAGGCAAGGGAACAGGATGGGGAGGTGAAATTTAGATGGAATGATCAATATGAAGACCTCCTAGAGAAGATGGTTTTGTAGTCAGGAACTTAAGGATGCTTAAAGCATTTAGTTATTTGGGGAACGGAATCCCAGGCAGAGACATCAATGTGTACAAATTCAGAAGCAGGAGTACCTTGGATATATGTGAAGGAGGAACAGTGGGGCATGTGTCTAGAGTGGGGAGAACCAAGAAGGGGTCAAGTGGTAGATCATAAGGACAGGGAAATAATGGAGGCCCAGGTCATGAAGATGTCCATTGATTATATATCTGTGTTCTTCATTTCACTGAAGTTAATAAAAATGAGTTGTTGTTTTTAAACACCCTATCTCTATTCACTTGCCACTCTTTGATCTGCATGTCTACGACAATGTCTGCCACAAAAATCTCTATTCCAGATTTGTTGTCTGTCTAATATCTAAGTTCCTTGGCCCATAGATAGATGAGATTCTATTAGGTCATGTTAAAGTTTTAAGACATAATAATTGTATCAAGAAATTAATGATTATAATGACTTCAAATTCTTTCATAGCCTTGAAAAGCAGTTCATGATTTACTGCACATTCTCTTGAGTTTGAAATCTAAACTTCTTGATCATAGAGGCTAACATGCCTAAATTATAGAAGGTATCAATTATTTATTAGATACTTCTCTAAATATGACTATGATCACAGTTGTAGATTTGTTTCTCAAGATCTCAAATAAAGAATGGTATGATTTTACTTATATTAAAAGATATTTGGGAGGTAAAATTGGATTATCTTTAATTTCGTTAAGACTCAGTAGTTTTGGGTTTGAGTAGCCACAAATTATAATGCTTCCCAGATGTTGCTGATATTAATTTATAATATTATTGGATTCACATTATTTTCTAGAATATTTGGTGTTGTTTCCTGTACTTTTAAAATTTGCTCTGTCAAATATAAATGCATACATACCTTTGGTATAGCTTTGGAGTCTATTGTGCTTCCTAAGTGCAGAGTTTACCATTATCTGCAAGAATCATTCAGACTCAGAGAATTCTGGCCAGCACCCTGCCAGAAACAGAGAATGGCAAGATGCCACAGCAGGCTGTGTGACCTGTAGTAAATTGTTTTAAGAGTGGTTATTAAATGTGCTTACTATTTACTTATGCACTTACTTTCTTGTGAGACAGAGGAACAAATATTTATTCTGAAAAAAACTTCATCTTTGCTGAGTAGTTTGTTCTCACGGTTTTTGACATCTTGCCATACTGCTGTGATTGTGAAATAGGATTTCATATCACCATTTATATGATGATATGTAAGAGTAATTGACATCAGTAGTGATTATTTTAACAACTCAAGCAGCAGAATATTTTCAGCAAATAGAATGCTGGGTAAGTCTAGGTAAATAATAATAGTTGTTCTGTCTCCAAAATAAATATGTGCCAAAAGTAAAAATTCTACATACTGCAATAAAACTACAAACTTTTACATAAAGGTACACAGCAAAAATATTGAACACAGAATCTGTGCATTTTACTGGGTGCATGTTGCTCTATTTCATACACTTCTCTCAGTCTGGCACATTTTTGAAATGCCTAGAAAATGTCAAATTAAGAAAAAAGCCAATGTGGTATCTCCATGTTATTCCAATCCCCGCAATTCTCGTGTCTGGGTAACATAAATGGAATGGCAGCTGTTTCTTCAGTATATTTGATATATATTCTAGGAGTAATTTCCTGATGGGTATTTTGGTTGCTAAATTTCCAGTTGTTTGAGAGCAGTGATGACTGTGACACTCTTCTTTCGAGGTAATTAAACTTTCAGCCCATCTGTGCAGAAACTTTCATAATATTTTCAAAGGGCACAGAATGCTTTTAATATTTGTACCACTTCATTTTTGCTTGCTAAGGGACCTATTATCTAGCTGAACATTGTTGAAACAAGTATTTCAAAAACTGGTTAGTGAAAAGGGACATTAAAAATGTCACAATAGCAAGAAAGTAGTGTAATGAATGTTGCACTTAAAAATAACCTGGAAGTTATCTTATTTACCAAACAAATTTCATTTCCTTGTGTTAGGCATTTTATTTAGGACTCTCTATGATGTTCAGTCTTACAAGTGAGATGACAAGTTCTGGATATCATCTCTCTTGTCCTAGAGAATTTATCTGCTTTGTTTTGAGAAGTTTCTAGCAGTTGTGCACTTTCTTAAGAGGGGATCATATTAAAATAATGGAAACACTGAATTAGGTTGACAAAGAAAGACATTAATATAATTAGAATTCCAGAGCGTGTGAATTGCTTAAATAGTATTCAAAAATAGTGGTGTTTGTCTCTAGAAACTAAAATTTAATGTATCAATTAATATCTAATGGTATTTACATAGAAATAAAGTTTCATAGAGATAAGACCTATATTTTGAAATGTTGTTTGAATTCTGTTTTTGTTTTTTATAGTTGCTTATTGTAGGGAGTTTAAAAATAAATATCACAAAAATTTTGAAAGTGAAAATCTTCTCCGACTCAATCTTCATTAATTACTATTATCAATTTAGTTATATAAATGCTGGAGTACACACAGACACAAATTAGAAATTTTCCTATATATTCTTACTACCTGACATTTTAGCTTATCATAAACATTATAAGGATGGTTAACATTTCTATCAATGTTTGCATATCCTTTCTTCTATTGTATACAGCATATATGATTTAGTCATTCCTTTTTTTATTGTATATATATTATTATTTGTTTATTCTTCCCCATCCCTGGCCCCACTTGTTGTTTTTGTGCTTGCTGTCTGCTCTCTGTGTCTGTTTGTTGTCTCTTCTCATCTTCTCCTTAGGAGGCACCGGGAACCGATACTGGGACCTCCAATGTAGGAGAGAGGCACTCATTCACTTGAGCCACCTCAGCTCCCCGGTTTGTTGTGTCTCTCATTGTCTCTCATCTTTGTCTCTTTTGTTGCACCACCTCTCCACGTGGACCAGCTCACCTTCACCAGGAGGCCCCGGGATTCGAACCCAGGATCTCCCAATCACATTTGCTTCCCAATCATCCCTTTTTTATTAATGAAAAAATGTTTCTCTTCTGGTGACCTTTCCTTTTATTATTCTCTCTTTTCTTGGGGTGTTTATATATTTTTTCTTAGGTTATAAGAATTTAATAAAATATGATCATAATCTTCAATATTATATGATGCAAATATTTTATTCCAGGTTATTTAAATTTTAATATTGTCTATGGTGGTTTCAGACATATATCAGTTTAAAGAGACAAATCTTTCCATCTTGCTAATGTTTATTTATTTACATAATTTTATATTTAGAAATATTCTTCTTGCATAGAAGTAAGTTAAATTCTCATCCATGTTTTCTTCTGTTTTAAATATATTTATTATTTAAATAAAAAGTGTTTAATTTATATGGAATTAAATTTGTACAGAGAATGAATCAGTGCTTGATTTATTTTTTTTCCAAAGGTATAAACATCATCTAAATGGCATTTATATTAGTCTTTCCTCTAGCCTCTAAGTCTCCATTTTCTGTGGTTATTGGTATTTTCAAGCTTTATCATTCTAATTGAGTCATTTTTTATTTAAAGATTTTTCAAATTTATTAACATCAAAATAGAGCAAACAAAATGATTATTAATGCATAACTGGAATTCCTATGGTTAAACTATAAATTGCCTGTAGTAAAAAACACAATGAGCATCCACAGCAATCAATAAGGGTTTTGGTAAAATATTTCTAAAGTGCAAGAGAGCAGCATCAAAACCAATTGAATTCAATGTATATATTAAGTACCTGCTATGTTCAAGTGCTGCTAGGTACACATATCTCAAAGATGAAGATGATATATTTCCAAAGTGATAATACCATTTTAAAATGTTGTGATAAGATTGAAGAATGTATAATGTGATGTGCATGCAAGTTACTCAATTCAACTTGTTATACAGGGACGGCTTCCTGGAGAACATGAAGTATGAGCCGAGTGATAAAGGATGATTATTCCTTTTCCCATTAAATAAAGAAATAAAGATAGGACTAATAGAATGTGAACAAAGCCATGTAAAAGTGGAACAAAATGTTAGGGGAAATGTAAATAACAATATTGTAAGACCAAGACAGCCCAGCTACTCTTCTTTGGTAGACTGAGAAATAGAAGGAGAAAAGGAAAACATAATCATACCCAAACTATGTATATAGTTGAATAAACACGCATATGTATATGTGTATATGTCTCATAAATCCTTTTATGATTGAAATAATAAAAGGAAAGCAAGATCGAGCAATTGGGGGTGTATGCATATGAAAGAGAATTAAAGTGATTTGCCAGTATTTACTCTCTTTTAATTCTAGTCAATATTTAGTCTAGTTAGACATTGTATCATCAGAATTCTCCAGAGAAAAGAGAAACAGAACCAACAGGATAAATGTTGTGTGTGTGTGTGTGTGTGTGTGTGTGTGTACAAAGAGATTTTTATAAGGATTTGGCTTCTGCAATTTTGTGGGCTGGCAAGTCTGAATTCCATAGGCCTGGCCATGGGCTGGAAATTCTGTTAAAGGTGATGTTAAAGTCTTCAGACTGAAATCTTTCTTACCTCTGAAACCCTCATTTTTTGCTAAGACCTCCAAATGATTAGATGAACTGATTAGATGATGGAGGCTAATTTCCCTTATTTGAGGTCAATTCATTGTAGATATTAATCCCATCTACAAAATAACCTTCACAGGAACAACTAGACCAGAATTTGACTAAAAAATTGGACATCATAACCTAACCAATTTGAAACATAAAATTAACTATCATAGACACTTTTATAAAGTCATAAAATCCCATATTTTATTGACTTGTTTAATAATTAAGTCTGACCCCAAATCCATCATTCCATATTCTGGCATTTAAAATTTGACTCATAACAACAAGGTCAAATCTCTTGGCAATAAAATTTTAGGCACCACAATATTTGCTAGCACAGAGTTGATTAGCATCAGCGAAATAAAACCATCTTTTTCTTCATCTGTCTCTCTATTTATTATTCATTAGATATGTGAAATGAAGCACATTTTTGTGTAAAGAAGAGGACTGTCAATGTGGCACCCCCAAGTCAAGGAGGAAGACAACCAATCGCCCTCCTTAAACAGGGTGTATGCAACAATAAGGAGAGTGACCACATGATTATAAAAGTTTAATATAAGATTTCTTAATTTGCCTTTAAATAAAAAAGCAAGAAAATGTCAAAAGATGTCAAAAGGATAATTTAGCTTAAATTGGTAGTGGTCATTTTATATATAATGTTATACCAGGCTTGGTGAGGAAATTGAAATAGGAAATTATTTCTTAATGTGTGGGACTTATAATCTTGTATTTGTTGTACAAATGGGAAATGGTCAATTTTGCCTTTTTAATGTTGTTTCATAAGAGAAACACAATTAGTTTTAAATGCGCTTTTCCTACTTTATTAGAGTTTTGATATTTAATTTTGAAAAACAAAGGAAATGTTTATACTTTAGTAATTAACAGTTATTAAATATATATATACACATAGTTTGATTTCTTATCATGATAGTTATTTTATTCTCTTAAAACTAAACTCTTGAATCTCCTTATGTTGATCATGTGCTAACTCTAACCTACGTTTCCATTTTCCTTTTCAAAATATCATCCACAAAGTGATGCCATTATAGTTTTAAGATTCATAATTTTTTGAGGAAGGAAAGAATAGATATGCTACCCAAAACTGTAAGGTTCTCCCTTAATGTGGCAATTGTTATTCCCATATCCTTTTCCCTAGAAGAGTGGATAGATTAATATATTCTATATCTGCTGCTTTCTCCTCTCCTTTCTCTACTCTATCATTTCCCCAGGAGTCTAGATTATAAAAGGGGCTGGCTTCACATTGGACCCAAAAGACACATGAAAAAATTGCTGACTGACCAAAACCATCTAACAAAAATCCAATTCATTTTATTATATGGGGAGAGAGAAAGTGAAAACAAGTCAATGTCACACGATTGGATTTTAACATGAAATTCCATTGCATTAGACCAGATATTCCTTTAACTGGTAAGTGATGCCAATTACAAATGAAGTCCTGGAGCAGTTTTCTCTATTTCAAGACTAAGTTTGCAGTATGATTCTCATAAAATTAACAGTTTTCACTAAAATCCATAGCAGATTTGTGGCAGATCACTTTTCATCCTTTATCTTATGAGGAGAGAGGACAATGTGAATTGAACTGTTGATTTAAAACATAGATTTAGAGAAAACATATTGCTGAATATTTAAATTTCTTAGAATGCTTGGTAATCAGCACACTTGTTCTTCATGAAGAATTTCGAAGAAAAGACATAGTTCCTTTTCAAATAATGTGTCATGTTATACTGTGAGTAAAGAAAAGGTATTCATTATTCTTCTACTGATAAACAGTAAAAACAACAGGAGATATTTTAACCCCTCTCAAATATTAGGCACATAAATCTCATGATAGACAGAACAACTATTCACCTTATAGAATTTAAGAAACCTACCGTATAGAAAATCAGCATTAATCTAGACTAAGCTTTAAGGATTTTTCACTTTATTTTCTGAGTTGTTTTCAGCAGTAGAAAAGGCAAACTATATTTGGCAAGAGCCTCACATTTGATTGGTTATAAATATTAACAAAATTTAGTTTAATTACCTTAATATGTTTCAAGTATTAAATGCAATTCACTATTTTAATCAATTTTCAATCACCTGCTATTTTTTGTACTTTATTCACTAAAGATCACTTAACACATTTAGCCAAGTTGACAGAAAGGAAGTTCACAGCAGTACCTACTTCACTGGAGGAAATTCACTTTATTTCTCCCACAGAGATCTCACTAAAGGTACAGCATTTACATTTCTCTGGAATCTTAATATTCTCAGCAGGGTCAAAATAATTGTTTTAGGTATTTATTGCTGTAATAAATCAATAATGGCCAAAAATAGCTGAACATGTAGAGAAATTATGACAAAACAGCACCATCCCATTTCTTAGAAAAACTATCAAACTCTTCTCTTTTGCCCCCGTTACCACAAAAGTTACAGTAAGTTCAGTCTAAATTTTACAAATTGACTTACCTTGAAATTGCCTTTGTGTTTATTCAGGTATGAAAAACACATTCATTTGAACTATGCATAATTAGTAAACATTTCAATACAATATATCAGAAATTGTTCATCTCTTTTATACTAAATTATGTCATGTAGTGTTTTATTGTTAGAATTATAGAATATTCACACTGAGGGGGATGTGAGAGAGAAACTCCCTTCCAATAACCAAACACCTTGCCAATAATCCAAATTCCTGATGGTCATTCAGCCAAATGAAAGAGGCACATCAATTGGTCAATGTATGCTCTTAAAGAGCTGTACATTCTTACTTATATTAACTAAAATCAAATTGTTCATGATTATTACTTCAACATTCTCAACCAGGATTTACACTTTTGAGCACACCATTTCTGCTGCATTCTTTGCAAAAGACTTACTGAAAAACATAAGAGGAAGTAGAGAGGGGACAGAGTTTCAAGGGAATCTTTATCTTGGTTCATAAGGAAGCTAAGCCTGTAGTAGAAAGAAAAGCTCAAAGCAATGCAAAAGAAGAATGAGGAAAATGTTAACTCTGGGAGTGCCAGAGAAAAGTTGTAGAGTGTAGTACCATAGTTTTCAGGTATATAGGGAGCAAGTTCAAAAGTCTGGAACAAAAGAAGAAAGCAGGTTCCCAAGCAATTCCCACAGAATTCAACACACGTGTGGCTCATTTTTCTTACATACTAGGTCATAGAAAGAATGAGGGTTGACTTAGGGTGACTGCACTAATGAGTACACCTGAGCTTTTTCCTGTTTGGCTAGATCTCCAGTTATCAAAGTAACAATAAACCATGTGACAGATGTTAGTTTGCCGTGTCACACAGAAAGTGTTGCATCAGGAAGTCGGCACAATACTCAAAATTTGACCTGATCGGTGCATAGTACTATAGGAGCAACATATTTCCTGGTTTTAGTAAGAGCTGACATTTATTTTCTAGATGCTATTCTAAGTGATTTCCATATACAGACCTTTTATCTGCAATTCTAGAATGCATAAAGCTCTGAAAACTGAAAGCTTTTTCATGCTGTGTGCAAACTTGTTTGCTAGAAAACCTGATATGAACCATCAAGAGTTTATTTATAGTCTTGTTAATCCTGCTTGATGTTAATACTGTTAGTTTTCAACTACAAAAATATCAGTGTGCCTTATAACTCATAGGGGACAATTTGGTGTAAATATCATACCACCTTTCTAAAACTGGGAAAATTCTGAATTCTAAAACATCTCTGCACCTGAAGGTTTCAGGTAAGTAATTAATTATGAATCTGCATTCACTCATTTAACTTTCAAAATAAACACATGTGCTGCATTCCATAACTGTGTTACACCTAATTTATGTCAGTTACCCAAGGTTACACAGAGAATTAATGAAGGAGCCAGGATTTTCAACACAGACGTCTTATTTCAGAGTCCATTTTTCCAGTTCTTGTAATTTTATTAATCACCTGATATGACTCCATATAATGGTAACAGTAGCCAAGTATGATATATTCTGTTCAGAGAACTTTATTTAGTGCCTATTTTCTTGGCTTCTGAAGTTCTCCATCTGCTCACTGACCTTTACATGTCTAATTCTCTTTGACATTGTCCAACTATTCTATTTCTTTAAGCCTCATCTGATACCTTGGAAGAAATATTCAGATGATGTAAAGTCCTGATACAATTTTGTTATTTTATTCTTGAAACAGTAAGCATGCAAGACAAAGAATGAAAAGGTGTTCAGGGTTTGTTTTTTCTTTGTTGTTTGTTGTTTTCCAAAGATTTTTTTATCAGGCATATGGGAAATAAATAAGAATAGAATATTGGAAAATCTCCCCTACTTAAGCCAAAAGAGTAGAAAAGTACGACATATTCTCCTGCAAATTTTTCGTTTACTTTGTTTTCTTTTAAGTTCCCTTTCAATCCGAATTTTGAAATGCTCCAATTCTCTGTTACCAGAGAGAAATATTGATCTCCAATGTCCTTAGAAATACTTTCATGGACTTCATCAAAAAGTCACATATGATTAACTTTCTTATATGTTTGATTTGTGTATGTTTATATATATGAATATACATATATATTCATATATATATTATCTTGATGCCACCACAAACTTAAATATCATAGTGTAAATAGCACCACAAAAATTACATAGCAAGCATTTTATCTCTTCTAGAGCTAAATTAGATGTATATAGTTCCACATGGAATACGACTCAATTATACATCAGTTTTACATGTATTCTATTTTTAATATAATTAGTTATTTTATACTTTCAAGTTATTAACTTTCTCTTTCAACATAACTTCAGGACAGATATATACTTTTGTCTATTACCTTTAGTAGATGATTTATATTCTCTGACTTGTTAGAGTTTTCTTTTCTTTGATTCAGCATTTCTGAAGTCCTTCTCTAGTCTCTATAGTCTTCCAGAGTTCTAAAGGATTTGTCCTTTAATTAGCTGTTTCTGAAGGTAGATTTTTCCAGGGGCTTTCTTCCATCACCATGTTAATGATGTCACCCTCTTCATACATTTTAATAATGCTTATTGTTAGCGGTAACATTAGAGAATAGTTTAATGAGAAGATTCAAGCCATAAAACAAAGAAAGTCAACTATGCTGTTCCTCAGCTTTGATGCTAGACTCAATAAAATTTTTAAAAATTTAGAAGAAAAATAAATAGACAAAATATATCTAAACATGCTAAAGTTTTATAAAACATATCAAGTCATTTTGCATGAATATCCGCTGGAGCTATAATACAGTGGTATGGAAAAATATGAAGATTTTTGCCTTTATGGTTCATTTTTCTCACGAGTATAGGCTAGTTACTCAATTATGCTTGCCTACTACCAATGATACTAGCATGTTTATTACACAGATTGCTTGAGAGTAAACGTATTTAATATCCTTATTATCTGCCTCAGATATCAAGTTCTCACTCAGCACACAATGTGAGCTCAAATTATTTATCGTGATTGGAAAATACATGGTCTGCTTGCCAAAAACTAAGCAGACTCTATGTGACATGATTTAATGAATACTTAATCCAGAGTCTTATTACTAAAGAGCTTTAAATTCCCTCCATTAGCATACGTTCAACATCTTGTTTTTCTAATTTTCGTATTCCCAGATTTTACAGAGTGCTCATCACAAAACAGTATATATATATATGTTTGCTGAGTAAACTTCTCCTTGGATGTCTTTAATCTTCATATGCATTTCAGCCAGATTTAGTCATTATTGCCTAGATGTGTAACACTTTAGCACTAATCTACCTTTCTTAGCCAAGGGTACTGGGGAAGTGGGTAGCTAATTGTTCTTGAAAGTTAGAAGATGGAGAGATCCATACTACGGAAATTTCCAGGATGACAGATGTTGGTGGGTGGGTATTGGCTTTAAAGCAAAGCAGAAAAGAGTGAGAATAGAATGGGTAGCTGTAATGCAGCACGAGGACACAGGGTCCTAGTATTGAATATCGAGAATTAAAGGGGAAAAAAGAAAGTTAGAAGTGAGACAAAGCCAGACTGGCTTAAATTAAACATGTCTCATTAAATATATATATTTACCTAAAATTCATCTCAAAAAATGGATACATTCACAGGGGAGGAAATAGGAAATATTAAAACTAGATGCTGAACAAGCACATGTGCTGACTCCATCTCAAAACTTCTACCCCAGTGAACAAAGACAGAAAACACTAAGTAATTGAAAGAAGAGTGAGAGACCTTGGGGAGACTGTTTTGAACTGGTATATGTATAGGGCAGAGGTATTTGCCTGGGGCAAGAAGCAGTTGTGCCCATTTTGAGAGAATGAAAATAGGAAAGAAGTTGGAATTTCCCTGCTTCCTCCCAGTCTGCCTCGGACCAACAGTGCCAGTCTCCACCTCAGCACTGACTCATATCTCCTGTGCAGTTCTTCTCTGGAGTAAAATCATAGCTACACAAAGCCATGGTTGGGTAAGGAGCTGAGAAACGTCAGTGGGGGACCTGACATCCCTTACGTGCACCACCTCCCTGTTCTGCTAAGGAAGAGGAAGAAACTCAAAATGCTATGCAAAGGCAGTTTTATTAAATAAAATGAGTTTCAGGTTATATTAAATTATTATAACAATAGAGCAATCACAAAAAAGAAGAGTAATTAATTAAAGACATAGGAAAGAATGAAAGTATATAAAATCACTCACCAAATTGGGGGAAAACACAACATCTGAACTCTCACATGGCTGGGGGCCCCTTTGCAGCCGATCAGAGTCCCGATTGGAAAAACAGTCCCAGGCAGAGTGTCCCCTCTTGGGTGAGGCTGACTGGCAGCTTAAGGGCTTTCCATTTTAAGAGGTTCCAAACCTCAGCGCTTCAATGAGCCTTGCAACTCATGAGGAATGACCTCATCGAAAGTAACCGAATCCATCTGGGGTGTGTGTGGGGCCGGGGAGCGGGGGTAGACAGCCCTCCATAGGAGAGATGCAGTATCTCAAGGGGTCTTTTGTTCTATTCTATTTATGGTACCCTGAACAGGAACATTAAGGTTTTTAGGTTTTAGTTTTATAGGGGATACAAACAAGATGTGTAAATATCACATCTAGTGACTTGCTCCTTTTAAACATTTGTTTTTTGGGTAATGGATGGTGGGGTTGCTGGCATAGCAGAGTTATAACATTCCAAAGGACAAAGGACTAGTTAATCATTCACAATTCTAGGCTAAAACAGCAGAGACTATTGATTAAAAAGCTTATGAATTCACAATTCTTAATAATAATTTTTTTATAGTACATCACCCACCCCCCATCACCCAAAGAGTTCCAAGGCTGGAGAACAAAATATGAGGAATTCCTCCTTTTGATCCTGCTGCTCCCAACTTAGCTATGAATGGCCTCCTGATCTAAAGATTTGTTAATAAATGATCAATTGTGGTTTTCTGGTGTTGGTGCTTTTCATCCTTAAGCTTATTCAGCCCAAACTTGCATCAGTCATGGTTTAATTAGCAAAGGATAGCTCATATTCTGGCAGAAAGGATTTATCATGAGAATGATACCTTGTACTCATGTGGGTAGAGGTTGGAGAAATTAAATTCGGCAAAGGGGAAATGGAGAATCAAAGAAGTCACTGAATAGTCATTTTGAGGAAAAACACTGAAGTGGTACTACAAAAGAGGACATTAGTAGAGAAATACATGGAAAGCTGTTGTCACTGAGAATCCTCAGCCAAGTGTCCATTAATTAGTATATCGTTGCTCAGCCAGACCAGCATTCGTAAAGAGGATCTGAACATAGAGCCAGGGAGAGTAAGGCAAGATGAACCCTCAGTTACCTCACTTCTGTCATTCATTGCATCTAACCATAATGACTGTCAGAAAGTAATGGCTGCCACTTCACTTCTACCTCTAAATTTTATGTAAATTCCACTTATGACCAACAATAATCCAGAACCATTAAGAAAAGGGGATTCTGGGAAATGTAGTTGCAACTTAAATAAATGGACAGAATGCAAATCACCTCCAGACTATGAATTCATTGACACTAACACAGACTAGACTGTGTCCTTGGCATTAGTGTTTTGCCTGACAGAGTAGTAGATAAATACATAACAACAAGCAGGTAAAGGAATCTCCTGGGTCAAAACAACCAGGCATTTGTGGAGCACAACTATATCAAATGAGAGTCAGCAAAGTGTATGATGGATTCCATCAGAAGTTGAAGTATTTGATCAGCGGGCCCAAGCATTTAAAAATAAACCTTACACAACATATCAAAATCTATGGGATACTGCAAAGGCATTGCTGAGAGGGAAATTTATAGCCCTCAATGCTTACATTTAAAAAGAGTACGTATAGGACAACAGTCTTACAGTGATGAAAGGCAAAATGTAAAAAAAAAATACTATTTTTTTTCAAATATTTTTTAATATTCTAATTTTTTTCAATATTATTCTATTTTTACTTTTCATTATTTTTTCTGTATTTTACTTCTTATGTATAAAACTATCATTACTATTCCATTTTCTTATTAATTGAATGGTGCTATTTTATTGGCTTCATTTTTAAGACGTTTTAGATCACAGAAGGGTTACAACTGTGGCAGGGGAGGATCATTGGTGTGGGGTGTCAGTGAGAGGGGATATGTGGGAGGACGTTCACCTGGGTATACATATAAGACAAATAAATGTGTTCAAATGTTCATGGGGCATTGTTACAGTGGGTGTTGATTCACACAATACCCAAAAGAATATCAAATTCCCATTCAGGGGAGCTCTGCCACATTCTCAAATGAAACAACAAGAATGCCCCAAGTACAGGGCCAATGGCTTGTGAAGGAGGATGGTCCATTGAAGGACCATTGATATTCATGACTATGCTGCTGAACCTTTGCTCTTGCGTTTGAAACTTAGCCTAGTGACATAGGGTGCCTAAGAATCACCTATGGGGACCCCTCTTGTTGCTCAAACATGGCCTTTTTCTAAGCCGAACTCAGCATATAAAAGCAATAACGTCCCCCCAGCGTGGGACATGACTCCTGGGGATGAGCCTCCCTGGCACCGAGGGATTGCTACCAAGTACCAACAGGCAATTAATCTGGAAAAAAACAAAACAACAACAACAACAAAAATACTTTCACCAAAAGGGGGAAATGTCAAAGACAAATGAGTTTGTATGGCAAACAGACTTCAAAGTGAGTTGGGAGGTCATCCCAGAGGTAGCGCTTATGCACATCCCAACAGGATCTCATTGCCAACCAAAGTAGATATGACTCCAAATAGCAAAGCTCCTCAGGGATATGGAGAAAATCAGACACTATAGTCAGGGCAGACAGCTCAGGAATTTGGCCCCTTCACAGTGGGCCCTAATCTGGTATTTATGCTCCCCAGTGTCACTGAGTTAGAATCAGCAGTGCTTTTCCTATGCATGACTCTTCTGTCCTTCTATTTGAACCTATAATTAGTACTAGAGTTGGGAGGTGTACATCCAAGAGACTTAAATCTTTGGACTGTCTATGTGCCAGCTGAGCCCTGAACCTCAACAGAGTTACAACACCTACTCTCCAGTTCAGTGGACTAACCCAGGACAACAAACAGGTA
>JAQZBX010003837.1:0-63233 GCA_029593785.1 Cabassous unicinctus
TTGGAAAAACAACAAAAAACTAAACCAAAAGGAAGTAGAAAGAAGGAAATAACAAAGATTCGAGCAGAACTAAATGAAATAGAGAACAAGAAAGCACCGGAAACAATAAACAAAACCAAAAGATGATTCTTTGAGAATATCAATAGAATTCACAAACCCTTAGCAAGACTAACAAAGAAAAAGAGAGAACAGATGCAAATACACAAAATAAGGAATGAGCAAGGGAATATCACTACTGACCCCACAGAAATAAAGAGTATCATAAGAGGATACTTTGAAAAATTATATGCCAACAAAAATGATAATTTAGAGGAAACGGACAAGTTTCTAGAAACTCACAAACAGCCTACATTGATGAAAGAAAAAATTGATGAACTCAACAGTCCCATTACAAGTAAAGAGATAGACTCCGTCATCGAAAACCTCCCAAATAAGAAGAGCCCAGGACCAGATGGCTTCACAGCCGAATTCTACCAAACATTCCAGAAAGAGCTAACACGAATTCTGCTTAAGCTCTTCCAAAAAATAGAATTAGAAGGAATATTGCCTAATCCATTCTACGATGCTAACATTACCCTAATACCAAAACCAAACAAAGATACCACAAGAAAGGAAAATTACAGACCAATTTCTCTAATGAACCTACATGCTAAAATCCTCAACAAAATACTTGCTAATCTCATTCAACAACATATCAAAAGGATTATACACCATGACCAAGTGGGTTTCATCCCGGGTAAGCAAGGATGGTTCAATATAAGTAAAACAATCAATGTAATACACCACATAAACAGACTGAAAGAAAAAAATCACATGATCATCTCTATAGATGCAGAAAAAGCATTCAACAAAATACAGCACTCTTTCCTGATAAAAACACTGCAAAAGATAGGAATAGAAGGAAACTTTCTGAATATGATAAAGGCTATATATGAAAAACCCAAAGCTCACATCATTTTCAACGGTGAAACCCTAAAACCCTTCCCTCTGAGATCGGGAATAAGACAAGGATGCCCACTATCACCACTCCTATTTAACATTGTCTTAGAAGTACTTGCGCAAGCACTGAGGGAATAAAAGGACATAAAAGGCATCCAGATTGGAAAGGAAGAAGTAAAAATTTATTATTTGCAGACGACGTGATCCTATACATAGAAAGCCCTGAGAAATCTACAACAAAGCTTCTAAAACTTTTAAAGGAGTTCAGTAATGTTGCAGGCTACAAGATCAATGCTCAAAAATCAGTAGCATTTCTGTACACCAATAACGAGCAATCTGAGGAGGAAATCAAGAAAAAAATACCATTTACAATAGTAACTAAAAGAATCAAATACATAGGAATAAATTTAACTAAAGATGTAAAGGACTTGTATACAGAAAATTACACAACATGTTAAAGGAAATCAAAGAAGACTTAAATAAATGGAAAAATACTCCCTGTTCATGGATCAGAAGACTAAACATCATCAAGATGTCTATCTTATCCAAACTAATCTACATTTTTAATGCAACCCTAATGAAAATCAACACTGCATTTTTTAATGAACTGGAAAAACTAACCACAAAATATACTTGGAGAGGTAAGAGGCCCCAAATTGCCAAAGACATATTGAAAAAAAAATGAAGTTGGAGGTATCACATTACCTGACTTTAAAACATACTACAAAGCTACAGTGATCAAAACCACATGGTATGGGCACAAGGATAGATCTACTGACCAATAGAACCAAATTGAGTGTTCTGATACAGATCCTCACATATACAGTCATCTGATATTCAACAAGGCCACGAAGCCCACTCAGTTGGGAGAGAATGGCCACTTTAAGCAGTGGTGCTTGGAGAACTGGATATCCATATCCAAAAGAATGAGAGAAGAATATCATCTCACACCTTATACAAAAATCAACTCAAGATGGAACAAAGATCTAAATATAAGAGCCAAAACCATAAAGACCTTGGAAGATAATGTAGGGT
The DNA here is from genome assembly GCA_029593785.1 of Cabassous unicinctus. Taxonomy (NCBI): domain Eukaryota; kingdom Metazoa; phylum Chordata; class Mammalia; order Cingulata; family Chlamyphoridae; genus Cabassous; species Cabassous unicinctus. The sequence goes on from JAQZBX010003837.1 coordinate 1,975, forward strand.
AGTATCTACAGGACCTCGTAATAGGAAATGATTTCATGAACTTCGCAGCCAAAACACGAGCAGCAATAGAAAAAATAGATCAATGTGATCTCATCAATATTAAAAACTTCTGCACCTCAAAGGATGTTAAGAAAATAAAAAGGCAGCCTACACAATGGGAGAAAATATTTGGCAACCATATATCTGATAGGAACCTAATATTCTGCATATATAAAGAAATCCTACACCTCAAAAATAAAAAGAGAAACAACCCATTTAAAAAATGGGCAAGTGACCTGAAAAGACACTTCTCCAAGGAAGAAATACAAATGGCTAAAAGCACATGAAAAAATGCTTGACATCACTAGCTATTAGGGAAATGCAAATCAAAACCACAATGAGATACCATCAGAATGGCAGCTATTAAAAAAACAACAGAATATAAGTGTTGGAGAGGATGTGGAGGAATAGGAACCCTCAACCACTTCTGGTGGGATTGTGGAATGGTACAGCCACTGTGGAGGGCAGTTTGGCGATTCCTCAGAAAACTAACAATAGATCTTCCATATGATCCAGCAATTCCACTACTGGATATATACCCAGAAGAACTGAAAGCAAAGACACAAACAGATATATGCACACCAATGTTCACAGCGGCATTTTTCACAATTTGCCAAAAGCTGGAATCAGGCCCGGTGCCCATCAACAAATGAATGGATAAGCAAAATGTGGTACATACATACAATGGAATATTACTCAGCTGTTAGAAGGAATAAAGTGCTAACACATGGAAAACATGGATGAATCTTGAAGACCTTATGTTGAGTGAAGCAAGCCAGGCATTGAAGGATGAACAGTTTATGACCTCATTGATTTGAATTGAGGAAAGTTAACAGTTTTTGAGAACCACTGTCTGAAAAATAGGTTAACAATGGAGAGAGAGAGAAGGGTAGGTTGCGAGCCATCACCCATATGGACATAATCTATGGTAAATTGATAGAGTATAGTTACATATTGAAGGATAGGACAGGTGGGTAGAGATTTTACTGGGTTTGTTGGTGCAGGGTTAACAGGTGGGTAGATTAGGAAGGCAGGTTAGAACACCCAGGGCATGTAACTATGAATCTTGTCATCCCATTAGCCAAGAAAGGGGAGTGTCATACGCCCCAGGGGGTGGGGATGAAGGAACAGAGAAGATCAAATGGGGTATTTAGTGGTCATGGGAAATATTCTTCATTACCTTACAGTAATGGACAAAGAAAATAGTAAATATCATCAAAGAATATTAAACTATACTGTCTAAAATGTAAACTATACTGTAAACCATTGACAATGTTTAGTAACTATGTTTCACTATCTGTATAACAGTTATAACAATGCTACCATCCAAACACACGCAAAAAAGTTTTAATATGGGGTGGGGAAGGGGGAGGGATTTTGAGTATATGGGAATCTCTAGCATTCCGTGTGACTTTGTTATGACCTAAAACTTCTTTGAAAACTAAATGAAAATTTGGGAGACACTGGGGAATGGGAGAGGGAAGATGTCATGGTACACACTGGACATCTGATAATGCAGTGATAAAAGGAGAAAAAACAATAATAATAATAATTTTTTAAAAAATTGTTTGTTTTTCCCATTTTCTTTTTTTGAACGTCCCAATCTGTTAATTATATTTTATTTTTAATTCTTTTGCTCTGAATTTCCTTGTATTTTATCTATTGTATTTAATCTTATCACTATTACTTCATTTTCCTATTAATTGTATTTGATTATTATATGGGCTTCATCTTTAAGGAAGGTTTAGGTCACAGAAGAGTTATAATGAGGGCTGCTGAGGATCATTGGTGGGGGTTGTCTGGGATGGGGATTCATGGGAGGAAGTTCATCTGAATACACATGAAAATTATATAAAATTGTTCAAAGGATTGAGGAATGGGGCATGGCCATGGTGGATAGACAATCACACAATATATGAGGGAATAATGAATTCCCAGCTGAGAGAGGTCTGCCACATTCTCAAAGGGAGCAACAAAAGGCCCCTGAGTGCAGGGGCAGTGTCTGGCAAAAGAGGATGGTCCACTGTTGGGTTCTTGTTATTGAAGACTAGCCTTATGAGTCTAGGCTCTTGTAATTGAAATTTGGCCTACTATTATGGGGTGCCTAAGGGTTGCCTTCTGAGAGCCTTCTTGTTGCTTAAATGTGGCCTCTCTCTAAACCAAACTCAGCAAATGAGTGCATTATTTTCCCCCCAATGTGTGACATGACTCCCAGGGATGAGCCTCCCTGGCAACGAGGGACTAATACGAAGTGCCAACTGGGAACACAACTGGAAAAAAAAAAACCTTGAATAAAAGGGGGGAAAGGTAAAGACAAATGAGTTCATGTGGCTAAGAGACTTCAAAGAGTGCTGGGAGGTCATCCCAGAGGTAACACACACACCACAGTAGGATCTCATAGAACACCAAATTGGATATCACCCACACAAGAGGGGCTCCTGAGGGCTCTGGAGACTCCCAGGTCCTATATAAGGGGGGATAACCCCAGATATTGAGGCCTTATCAGTGTGCTCTACTTTGGAATCTGTTCTCCTGAGAGTGACAGAGTTGGACTCAAATAGGTCCTCCCTGCACATGGTCCATCAGTCCCTTCTATTCAAACCTATATGTGAGGCTGGAGTTTGTAGGTGTACTTCTAGAGACTGGAGCCTCTGGCCTGCCTATGTGCCAGCTGTGCCTGGAATCTCAGTGGAGCTGCAACTCCTCTCTACAGCTCAATGGACTCACCCAAGTCACCTGCTGAGGAGACGACGATGATGGACAATGGCAATCCCAGGGAATGGAGAGAGACTGCAGCTGAAGGCAGGATAATCCCATCCACCATATCCATGGGATATAAACGCACTCTCAATGGGAGATGGAGTGGACATCACCATTCCAGTCCTCTCAGAATTGGTGGAAGAGCTATGGACTAGAGTGGACTCAATGGTATTCTGTTGTAGACATATTGGGATTCAAGCAATGGAAGAAATTATAACAGTGAGGTGAAGTCAGTGGCCACTAGACACTTTCGGGGCAGGGAGAGGAATGGCAGTTGTAATACAGGGGCTTTTTCAGGACTTGGGGGCTGTCCTGAGTGATGCTGTGGTGACAGATATAGGCCATTTTAGAGCAGCACATACCATGCAGAACTGCGTGGGAGAGAGTGTGGCCTATGATGTGAACTGTGGTCTATGCTTAGTGGCAAAGTCCCAGGATGTATATATCCATTGCAGGTGATGTGCCACACTAATGAAAGAGGTTTATGTGAGATGTTATGGGAGGAATGGGAGGTGGAGATCATGGGAATCCCTGTAATTTTTGTGTAACATATATGTAATCTAAGCATCTTTTAAAATATATATGAAAAATAAAATTAAAAAAAAAAAATGATTTGCAGAATACCTTACTGTCTGATGACTTGGACCTCTGTTGCCTGCATGATAAACCAAAAATCATTTACAATAACTGTATGAACCACACCAATCTCAATCTGGACTAAAAGGTACAGGGAAGTGAGACATGGATAGGAAAATGACTTCAAGAGGAAAATTGTGGAAGGTGATGTCTGGAATTCAGAAATCTCCTTTGGTCAAGAGAGGGACCACACCCATGTGTATGGACAGGATGAGTTTGCACAAGGATTTTAAGAGGGTGGATGTTCAAGCCCACTGTTCAAGGTGAGTTTGGCCACCCTAGGCTAGAGAGAGGATGAAGTATATTCTCCATTTGTTAGGGAAAGTGAGGTGCCACCTCTCTGAGGGGTGTGGCCTGTTGCCCATATTTTGGGATTGTTAGGTCACCACTCTGCTCTGAGGGGGTTGGGCCTTGTCTCCACTGATCAAGAAGATTCAGGTTGCCACCCCACTGTGTTTAGGGGGTTGGGCCTGTATGCTACATATTAGGGAGAAGGTTGCCACCATTTCACTGTTTTAAAGGGGTTAAGACTGTTCTCTAGAGATTGGAGAAAATGTGGCCATCACCCAAATTTTCTTGGAGTGTGAGATCTGGAACTCAGCTGCCACCCAGCTGCCACCCAGGTGTTTGAAGAGAGAGGGACCAAAAATATGGCCATTGGGCAAGCCCATGGAGAGAGAGGGTGCCCATGAGGCCCTGAGGAGAAGAAACCACCATTTTAAAGATGAATCTCAGGCTTTGAAATCTAATGGAGTATGCCCTGCAGATTTTTGGAACTGTTAGGAACCCATGAGTGTTTTCCCTCTCAATTTCTCCTTATGGTAATGCAAATGTTTATCCCATGTCTATTCCTCATTTGTATATTGAAAGCAGATAACTTCTTTAGTAAATTTCACAGGTCTATAGCCAGAGGGGACTTTTGACCCAAGACAAACTGTATTCTTATAGCTGAATTTGCTGTGATCTTGTACTCAGCATCATTGCTTTGGAATAAGTCTTTTTGGGATTCAGAGGGTGGGGTGTTGCAGTTTGAAATTATCTTATAAATTCCAAAAAGAATATTATGCTTGTAAATTAATCTCTTCTTCTGGATGTGATAACCTTTGATTGCATTAAAGTCAGTTGAGGGGCCTTTGATTAGTTTACTTGATAAGATTGCTTAGGGTTTTAGGTTGGACCACATCAGTAAGGCTTGATTTAGTTTGAGTCCTTGCCTCATTGGTAGGTCTGATATTATTGGAAACAGGCAGAGAGAGAGACTTAGACAGAAACATGAATAAGGGTGCTGCTATATTTGAGCTAGCCATGTGAGAGGAGTAGAAAATGGCTTAAATTAGAAACCCCTTATAGACTGGGCCCACAGATCAGCTCGAGGATTCAAACCCATTCAGCAGAGATAGGTGATCATTTTACTTCCCCATGTGACAGATGGCTTTGGTGAGAATGCCCTGATTTGGACTTTTCACATCTTTAGAACTGTAAGCTTTTACCCCCAAAAATCCCCTATATAAAAGCCAACCTATTTCTGGTACTTTGCTTCAGAAGCCCTTTGGCAAACTAAAACAACTACTAGCTTTAATCATAGATATTTTGAAATTTTCCAAATATAAGATCATTTCATTTGTGAATAGTGAGTTTTATTTTCTCTTTTTCAATTTGGATGACTTTTATTTCTTTTTCTTGCCCAGTTGCTCTAGCTAGAACTTCTAGCACAATGTTGAACAACAGTCATGGCAGAGGGCTTCATTATCTTTCCCCATCTTAGAGGGAAAACTTTCACACTCTTCCCATTAAGTATGATTTTGGTTGTGGGATTTTCATGAATGCCCTTTATCATATTGATGAACTTTCCTTCTTTTCCTGTATGTGAAGTGTTTTTTCCAAGAAAGGTGCTGTATATTGTCAAATGACTTTATTGCATCAACTGAGACAATCAGGTGGTTTTTGTACTTCAAATTGTTAATGTGGTGCATTAAGTTAATTGATTTTTTATGTTGAATCACCCTTGCATCCCAGGAATAAAACTCACTTGATCTTAGTGTTATTTGATTTACATGTACTTTTTATTTTTAGTTTTTGCACCTACGTTCATTAGAGATATTAGTTGGTAATTTTATTTTCTTGTAGTATTTTTATTTGGCTTTGGTATTGGTCATTTTGGCTTCAAAAAATATGTTGGGTAATTTTCCCTGCTTTTCAAAATTTTGGAAGATTTTAAACAGAACTGGTATTAATTCTTCACAAAATGTTTGGTAGAATTCACGGCTGAAGTCATCTGTTTTTGTTCGTTTCTGTGTTGGTAGATTTTGATTAGTGATTCAATCTCCAATTGTGATTGGTTTATTCATTTCCTGTATTTCTTGTAGAACCAATGTAGTTTGTTTTTTATTATCTAGGAAGTTGTCCATTTCAATTTGGTTGTATAATGTATTGGCATACAGTTTCTCTTATGAGAAACTTATGATCTTTTTTATTTCTGTGATGCCAGTCATAAAGTCACCCCTTAAATTCATGGTTTTATTTATTTACATCTTCTCTCTTTTTGTTAGTCAAGCTAAGGATTTGCCAATTTTATTGATCTTCTAAAAGAACTAACTTTTGTTTTGAGTTTCCTTGTTGATTTTGTTGTTGTTGTTGATTTCACTTATTTCTGCTCTAATGTTTGTTATTTCTTTCTTTCGTCTAGCGTTAGGATTTTTTTTCTAGGTCCTCCAGGTGTTGTTAGGTCATCAATTTTAGCTCTTCTGTCTTTTTTATTGTAAGTATTGAGGGTTCTAAATTTTCCTCTCAGCACTGCCATTGTGGTGTCATGTGTTCTTATTTTCATTTGTCTCAAGATATTTGCTGAATTCTCTGGCAGTTTCTTCTTTGACCCAATGATTGTTTAAGAGTGTGTTGTTTAATCTCCATATATTTATGAATTTCCCCTTTTTCTGTCGATAATTAATTTCCAGCTTCCTTCCATTAAGATCAGAGTAATTTTTTTTTTATACTTTCAAACTTTTTAAATTTATTGAGACTTGTCTGGTGACACAACATATGTTCCATCTTGGAGAAGGATCCATGAGCACTTGAAACGAATTTATATCGAATTTTACTTTATGGGGGTACAATGCTCTATAGATGTCTACTAGTGCTAGTTCATTTATCATATTATCCAAGTTCTCTGTTTCTTTATTTAGCCTCTGTCCAGAAGTTCTATCCAATAATGAGAATGGTGTATTGACGTCTCCAACTATTATCAAAGAAATATTTATTTCTCCCTTCAGCTTTGCTAGTGTGTGCCTCATGTATCTTGGAGCACTGAGGTTAGATGCATATACATTTAGTATAGCTATTCCTTCTTGTTGAATTGCCCCTTTTATTAATATATAATGACCTTCTTCATCCCTTTTAACAGTTTTGCATTTAAAATCTATTTTGTCCAATGTCAGCTTTTTTTTTTTTTTTTTTGGTTACTATTTGCATGAAACATCTTTTTCCAACCCTTCGCTTTTATCCTGGTTGTGTCCTTACATATAAGCTGAATCTCCTGTAGACAACATATAGATGACTCATATTTTTTAATCCATTCTATCAGTCTGTGTCTCTTTATTGGAGAGTTCAAGCCATTAACATTCAATGTTATAACTTTAAAGGCATTACTTACTTCATTCTTTTTGACCATTGGCTTTCTGTTGTCTTACCATAGTAAAGTCTATCTTTTCACCCTTTCTAATATTCTTCATTTTCACATTCTTCTCTAAGTTTCTTGCCCTTGTGTTTTCCTTTCAGGTTGCAGCACTCCCTTTAGTATCTCTTCTAATTCTGGACTTTTGCTAGCATATTCTATCAGTTTTTGTTGGTCTCTGAAGTCTCTTGAACTGCCCTTCATTTTTGAAGGACAGCTTTGCCAGATACAGAATTCTTGGGTGGCAGTTTTTCTCCTTAAATACCTTAAATACATCATACCACTTTCTTCTCTCCTGCATGGTTTCTTATGAGAGGTCAGCACTTAATCTTACCAAGTTTCCCTTGTATGTGATGCTTTGCTTTTCCCTTGCTGCTTTCAAACTCTTCTCTTTATTTCTGATATTTGTCATTCTGAATAGCCATTTTCTTGGGGTAGGTCTGTTCATGTTTATTCTGTTTGGGGTGCATTGTCCTTCTAAGATATTGATATTTATTTCTTTCATAAGGGTAGGGAAGTTTTCTGTCATTATGTCCTCAAATATGCTTTCTGCCCCTTTTCCATTCTCTTCTCCTCTGGGACACCAATAATGCATGTTTTTGCATTTCATGTTGTCATTCAATTCCCTGAGACCCTGTTCCATTTTTCCCATTCTTTTCTCTTTCTGTTTTCCTGTCCTTTGCGTTCTGATGTTCTGTCTTCAGAATCACTAATTCTGTCTTCAAGCAGTTCAAGTCTGTTCTTATGTGCCTCTAATGTATTTTTAATATCATCCATCCATCATGTCTTTCATTCCCATAAGGTCAGTTACTTTTCATTGCAGCCTTGCAGATTGTTCTTTATGCTCACCCAGTGTCTCCTTAATGTCTATTATCTCTTTAGTCATATTTTCTTCAGTTCGTTAAAATGATTTAAGAGAGTTGTATGATTATCATGGATTGTTTTAAATCTTCAATCTCTTCAGGATATTTGGTTTGTTCCTTTGGCTGGGCCATCTCTTCCTGTTTCCTAGTATGGCTTATAATATTTTGCTGATGTCTAGGCATCTGATATGTTGGTGAATTTACTCTGATGGCCAATTTCTCTCTCTTGACTATTATTTTTCACAGCTCTCTGATGTTTGTTTCAACTTTTCCTAAGTCTTTAAAATTGCCCAGCTAACTTACCAAAATCATGTCAGGGTCTGACTAATGGGGCACAGAATTTGCCCCAAGGGTGGGGTAAAGATAGCCTTAAAAGCAGTTGCTGTGCATGTAATTTCCAGATAGGCCAGTAGATGGCACTTGGCACACCTTTCCATGGAGGTGAATCTCTCTTGGTTTTCTTTTACTTTCCTCTGGCCAGAGCGAAGATTCAAAGAAGGATCTGCAGGCCAAATTTACTAAAGAAAAGCCTCCCAACTCACCCACCCTTTTCCCTTGAAACAGCTGGAAGGGAGGAACATATCTGCTCTCCTCTTAGCTACAATGTGCCAGATGGTTTACCCCCATTTAATATCTCAGGGCTGAGGATGGTGAGCCCTTTTCAGTGGCTGGGAGGTTTAGTAACTCAGAGTTTGTTGTTTTGGCTTGTTTCTCTATCCCTCACTCTCCTGGGAATTTTGAAGCACTGTTCTGGTCTGCTGACACCCAGAGCAGGTCCCCCAGGCAGATTTTGGCTCTTTCTGCATTATTTTTATGAGAGCTGAGCCTTATCTGCCTAACCCAATGGCCATGTTCTCACAATTCCTGGAATTGGTTCTTAACCTATTCAAATAAAAACAACTCTATTTCCAGTGGAAAGAAGACTCTGGTAGTCCATGATGTGAAGTGTCAATAGAGCTATGCAAAATATCACTGTAGGATACTCCTAGTCAGAGTCTCAGAGGAAAGTTTCTGTTGACCAGTTATTTCATTTGTGTGAAATTAACAAGTACAGGGAGATTGGCTTGGTGCTCCTAACATGCTAGAGAATGTGAAGGAATAAAAGGTTGAATTCAGGACTTTAAATTCCCTGTTCAAGACTTACATCAAAAGGGGGAAATATTAAATACAAATGTGTTTTTATAGCTAAGAGATTTCAAAGTGAGCCAGGAGGTCATTCCAGTGGTTAGGCTTACATACATTTCAGGAGGATCTCATTGATTTCCATAGTAAGCAGTGTCTCAAGCAGAGGTGCTCCTGAGGGCTCTAGAGACATCTAGACACTCTCAGTAAGGAAGACAACCCCAGGAAATTGGCACCCCATTGTTGGGCCTCACCTTGGAATATATGATAACCTATCTCCTCAAGGTACCAGAATTAGATTCATTTATACTTTTCTTACACATGGTTCTCCTGCTTTTTTTTAAAATAATTATTTAAAAGATAAATAGATTTCATAAATTTTACATAAAAATTATAGGGATTCCCATATGCCCCACCTCCCACACCTCCCACAACCTCCAACATAAACGTCCTTCATTAGTGTGGCACATCACCTACAATGGATATACACATCCTGGGACTTTGCCATTACACATGGACCACAGTTCACATTGTAGACCACACTCTCTAGCCCACAGTTCTGCATGTAATATGATGATATAAAATGGCCTACATCTGTCATTGCAATATCACTCAGGATAATTCCCAAGTCCCGAAAAAGCCCATGAATTACAACTGCTTTTCCCCTCTCCCTGTCCCAGAGCATCCAGCAGCCACTGGCTCCACATTAATGTTATTTCTTCCATTGCTAGAATCACAATAAGTCTGTAACAGAATACCAGTAAGTCCACTCTAGTCCATAGCTCTTTCCCCAATCCTGAGGAGTCCAGGATGGTGATGTTCACTCCACCTCCAATTGAAAGGGGGCTTATATCCCATGGATAAGATGGATGGGATTATCCTGCCTGCAGCTGCAAGTTCTCTCCATTCCCTGGGATGGCTGTTGTCCATCATCATCTCCCCACAAGGTGTCCTGGTTGAGTCCATTGAGCTGTAGAGTAGGAGTTGCAGCTCCACCGAGATTCCAGGCCAAGATGCCACATGGACAGCCCAAAGACTCCAGTCTCTGGCTGTACACCTACAAACTCCAGCACCACATATAGGTTTGAATAGAAGGGACAGATGAACCATGTGCAGGGAAGACATATATGAGTCTATCTCTGTCACTCTCAGGAGCACAGATTCCAAAGTAGGGCCCACTGATAAGGCACCAAACTCCAGACCCATCCACCCTGACAAAGGACCGAGGTGTCTTTAGAGCCCTCAGGAGCTCCTCTATTTGGACTGATATCCACTTTGGAAGCCTATGAGGTCCTACTGAGATGTGCATAAGCATTACCTCTGGGATGAACCCCCCCCGACTCACTTTGAAATCTCTTACTCATATGAAGTTATTTGTCTTTACCTTTTGCCCCTTTTATTTGAGGTCTTTTCCCAGTCGTATTGCCAGTTGGCACTTGATAGTAATCCCTCGGTGCCAGGGAGGTTCATCTCTGGGAGTCATGATCCATGCTGAGAGGAAGGTAATGCATTCATATGCTAAGTTTGGGTTAGAGAGAGGCACATTTGAGCAACAAGGAGGCTCTCAGGAGGCAACCCTTAGGCACCCCATAACAATAGGCTAAGTTTCAATTTCAAGAGCAAAGAATCATAAGGCTAGTCATCAATAACAGGACCCATCAGTGGTTCATTCTCCCTTTCCAGACACTTCACCTGCACTTGCGGGGACTGTTGCTGCTCCCTTGAAGAATGTGGCAGAGCTCTCCAGGATGGGAATTCAGTATTCTCTCATTTATTGAGTGTATCGCCACCCACTGTGACAATGCCCCATTCAACAATTTTATATACCTTGTGTGTATGTTCAGGTGAACTTCCTCCCACGCACCCTCCATCCCTGACACCCCCCACCAATGATCCTCTCCACCTCAGTTGTAACCCTTCTGTGATCCAAAGCTTCTTTAAAGATGAATCCAATACAATACCAAATACAATTAATAGGAAAATGAAATAATGATAAGTTTAAATGTAAGAGAAAAAATACACAAAAACTTTTAAAAAACTAAAAATAAAATAAAATTAAAAGATTGGAATATTCATAAAATTAAAAATTAAAAAAAATTAAAAAAAATTTTTTTTTACATTTTGCCTTTTATCACTGCAATATCTGGTGTCCAGTCTGTACCATGGCACTTCCCCCTTCTCATTCCCCAGAGTCTCACTATTTTTCATTTTGTTTTCAAAGAAGTTTTAGGTCACAGCAAAGTCACACAAAGAATACAAGAGACTTCTGCTTCTTTCATTTGAACCTATGATTCGCATTATACCCATTAAATATGTGTTCCAGAGACTAATATCTTCCAGCTGTTCATATGCTGGTTGAGCCCTGAATCTCAGTAGAGTTGCAGCCAACACCTACTCTCATCCAGGACAACTAATAAAAGGATGATGATGGATAAAGCCCATCTCAAAAATCAGAGAGCATATACACATCCAACCAAGACAGTTCCATCCATCTGCCCCATAGGATCAAAGTCCACTCTCAATTGGAAGCAGAGAGGGCATCACTATCCCAAAATCCTCAACATAGAAGAATGAACACACATAAAGAGGGAATGCCAGTATGGACCAAATTAGACTTAGTATTATTCTGTAATGGAAGAACTTCTAACATTGATATAAAAGTAGTCACCAGAAGTTCTGAGGGGAGTAAGAGAGAAGAAAAGGCATAACTTGGGACATTTTGGGGACATTGGATTTTTTCTGCATGATGTTGCAATGTGGGTACAAGCCATTATACATTTTGTCAAAATGTATAATTCCATTTTGCACCACACCATAAAATTGTGAGGTGCAAAGTGTAAAGCATAATATAAAATATAGACAATGGTTAGTATTTACACTTCAATTATGTTTTCATTAATTGTAACAAATGTACACTAATGAAAGAATTTGTTAATGGAGGAAATTTTGGAAAGGGGAAAGGAGTGGGTTATATGGGAATCCCCTATGTTTTTGATGTAACATTTTCCTACACATGGCTCTTCTGCCCCTTCTATTTCAATCTCTAATTAGTACTAGAGTTGATAGGTTTATGTCCACGAAACTTAAATCTTTGGGCTTTCCATGTGCCAGTTGGGCCCTGAATCTCAACAGAGTTGCAACACCTACTCTCCAGTTCACTGGACTCACCCAGGACAACTAAAAAGGAAATGATGATGGGCAACGACCACCCCAAGGACCAGAGAGAGCCTACAACTGCAAGCACGATGGTCCCATCCATCTGCCCCATCAGATCTCAGGACCCTCTCAACAAGAGGCAGAGTGGGCATCACCATCCCATTATTCTCAGGATTGGGTAATGAACAATGTACTAGAGTAGACTTACTTTTACTCTACTATAGACTTACTGTTACTCTAGCAATGGAAAAACCTTTATTACTGAATTGCAGAATTGGCCTCCAGAAGTTCTGAGGGGAGGCAGAGGGAAAAATAGGTATAATATGCAGCATTTTGGGGACATTGGAATTGTCATGAAAGACATTACAATGACAGTTACAGGCCATTATATATCTTATCATAACTTACAAAATTGTACAGGAGCAAGTTTAAGTCTCTGATCATTGAATGTGGCTTTTATTTGTGAATTTATTAGAAATTCTTAATTTTGTTTTTAAAAGTTGTTTAATATACTATAAGAACTTTGTAAGAATCATCATCAGGTTTCTTACATTGCAGATTTCAGAATCAGTCAATTTTCTTCTTATGAACAAGAATATTTGCCATAATTAATATTCTGTGAAGACCTCTCTAATTCTGACTTTTTTATTTTGCATGTTTGTTTTGTAAGTTCACAAATATTATTGTACACTTATTTTTCATATATATTCATGTATGAATGATATACTTCAACAAAGTAAAAAAATGTTTTACAAAGCAACAACTAATCAAAACAAGATGGCACTGGCATAAGGATAGATATTGAATATAGAACAATGGGTTAGAATTGAGAGTTCAGTACTAAACCCATACGTGTATGTTCAATTGATTTTGACATGGTGAAAACTCCATTCAATGGGGAAAGAATAATCTCTTCAATAAATGGTGCCTGTACAAATGAATATTCTCAGGAAAAATAATCTAATTATATTCCTACCTTATACCATACAGAAAACTTATACTTAAAGTGGACCAAAAACCTCAATGTAAAAGCTAAAATTCTAAAACTCTTAGAAAAAAAATGTGTTAAATGTGTGGTTTTTTAACATTTTTTTTAGTTTTCAAGGATCAAATTATGTAAATGTTACATCAAAAAATACAGGAGATTCTCATAAACCTTACTTTACCCATCCCACACTTTCATCCATTAACAACATCTTTAATTAGTGTGGTACATTTGTTACAATTGATGAACATATATTGAAGCATTGCTACTAACCATGGACTACACTTTATATTAAGTGCACTTTGCACTGCACAATTTTATACATTTTGACAAAATGTATAATGACTTGTATCAATCTTTGCAATATCATACAGAAGAATTTCAATGTCCCCAAAATGCCCCTGTTACATCTATTCTTCACTCTCCATACTCCTCAGAAACTTGGTGACCATCATCTTTATATCAATGTTACAAGTTATTCCATTACTAGAATAATAATAGGTCTACTTTAGTCCATAGTTGCTTTCCCAACTTAAATTTGTTCATTCCTCCATCTTGAGGATTTAACATGGTGATGCCCACTTTGCTTCCAAATGAGAAGGGTCTTAGATCCTATGGGGCAGATGGTTGGAACTGTATTCTTGCAATTGCAGGTACTTTGCTTTTTGGGATGGGTGCTGTCCATCACCACACTTTTGTTAGTTGTCTTTGTGAGTCCAATGACCTGGAGAGTAGGTGTTGGCTGCAACTGTGGTGAGATTCAGGTCTCAACCATCATATGAACAGCCACAAGTTTTAAGTCTCTGGGACATATATTTAGTTATAATGCTAATTACAGGTTCAAATAAATGGGGCAGAAGAGCCATGTGTTAGAAATTAATAAATGAATCTCATAGCAGTTCAATGTTAATTAAATCTTTACTACTTTGGTTTTGGAAATGAATTATTAGATATTACATAAACACAAAAAACTAAATTCTAAAAATTAAATAAACTATTTTATGAAAAATTAATTTTTTTCTTCAAAGGATGCCATCAAAATGTATATACACAATGTACAAGAATGGTAGAAAATCTAATGAGTCTAGTACCCAGAATGCATAAAGAACACATTCATCCCAACAGAAAAGGATAAACATCTCATTTAAAAAATGGCCAAAAGTCCAGAATAGACATTACTCCAAAAAAGATTTAAAATGATCAACAAGCACATGTGAAGAGGCTCAATTCCATTAGTCATTAGAGAAATAAATATCAAGAGATACTTTTCTAAATAAAATTTTAAAAATCAGCATAGAACTATACATCATAAAGAGTGAACCCTAGTTTAATTTATGGACTATAGCTAATGGTGTAATTACAATAATATTATTCAGCAGTTATAATGAAGTTACCACACTAATACACAACTTTAATAATAGGGAAGTCTGTATGTGAGAGGAGTATATGGTAACTTTGTGCTAGTTCTGCATGATTTTTCTATAAATCTAAAAATTCTCTAATAAGAAATGAGAAAAAATTTAACAATTTTTAAAAAAAAACTATCAAAAGCAGTTAAGATGTGTATTAGTCAGCCAAAGGGGTGCAAATGTGAAATACCAAAAATGGGTTGGTCTTTATAAAGGGTATTTATTTGGGGTGGAATTCCACAGATACCAGGCCATAAAGCGTTAAGTTTCTTCTCTCACCAAAGTCCATTGCCACATGTTGGAGCAAGACAGCTGCCAACGTTTGCCAAGGTTCAGGCTTCTTGGGTTCCTCTCTTCCTGGGGCTGCATTTCTCTCTGGGCTTAGCTGCTCTGGTTCCTCCACAATGTAAGCTGTAGACTATCAGGTGAATGGCTCACTTCTCTTCTCCTGGGGCCTTCTCTACAACATCAAAACTCCAACATCAAATCTCCAACTTCAGAACTGCTTCTCAAAAACTGATGCAACTCTGTTCTTTGTGATGCCTTTTATATTTTCTTCCCCCACCCACCAAGGGGTGGGGTTCAACACTTTACTGATGTGGCCCAGTCAATGCCATAATCATAACTTAATCATGCCCAGATTAACAGAGCAGTTTACAAGCATGATCCAATTATATTTTTGGAATTCATAATTACATCAAATTGCCAAATGGCTACAGCATGAAAATGTAAATTGCTTTAGTCTTCATGTGTTTAATGAACTTTGTCTATATTTTTGTATATAATTTCTGCATCTATCTCTATGATGATTGTTCATCTTGAAATATTAAATGCTTTTTCTGTGATACTTTTATAGCAAATATCTCTTAAATTTACAGTTATCACTATTCTCATTTTACACTTGCCAGACTTCACTGTCAACACCATGTTTGCTGATTAATTTGTATAACACAGTTCCAAAATCTACTTTATTTCCAGACTTGGTATGGGCTCATTTACACAGTGGAAGCAGTGTCCATGGTGCCTCAGAACACATGTTCTTCCTGGCTCTTGTAGTCAGCTTTGAGCTCCATTATAACATGGACATGCCAGGGAGGAAGTTGTTCAGGGACTCTTTGAAGTTTCATCTCTACATTCTATTTTTTTTAACTTTTCCTCCCAAACTGTGATGGCCTAAAGTCTTAGGCTGCTTTCCTTTTTTTATCTCCCATCTTCCAGGTCAAGATGTTTCATCCACTGCTTCTCAGGTAATTTTAAAATTTAATTACATTTTTCTTATAAATGTTAAAATAAAGATGATTTTCTCTGAGTAGCTATAAGTCATTCTTTACTTGCAGTTCCTGAATGGGGTTATATAAATCTTTCACATTTAAAATAATTTACTTGGCAATTTTTATACAGTAATGGAAGTAAATCCCAACTTAAAAATGCCTTAACTGAATCAGATGCCTACCAGGTTCTCATTGCCATGGTCTCAGTTCTGCTGGTCTCTTATTTCAATTTTTTAAATTAATGCAAAAACAAGTGAAATAAAATAAATTTACACTCAGAATCCCATCACCATTAAAACATCCATTCTTTTTAGCATTTCACATTCCTTTCCAATTCTTGTGTGTAGGAATTAACCTTTATATTTAGGACCATAGAGGAAATCAATAAAATGAAAAACTGTATTCCTATTAGTGTGTACCATCTTAATGTTTTAATTTTTCTTTCTTTGCCTATGGAGTTGAAAATGTGTTACAACTCTAAGTTTTATTAGTCATATATTACCTTCTGAAATTTTATTTTTATTTAATGACTACTTAGGGCCTGATGGTTGCATATATTGTTGATCAACAAGTGTGATCTAAAATGTATGACTTATGGGAGCAGGTGTAGCTCAGTGGTTAAGAGTCTGCGTCCCATGTATGAGGTCAGGGTTAGATTCCCAGTACCTCCTAAAAAATATATATACATACATACACATAGAGAGAGTATGTTTTCTTTTCTCCAGATAGTCAGTGAAATAATAGTGTCTTTCTTTCCTCTTTTCTTTTTTGGGGAGTCCTAAAGGTAGAATATGTAGAAGCATGAAGCACAGAACATGGTGCTAAAATGAAGTCACCATGATGCCAGGACCTGGAGCAAGAGCTTTTGGATACCTGAGGTGTAAAAGTGACATCCTTTGGGCCAAAGACACAGAAGGATGGAGGAACAGGGCACTTCAGTTCCTATCTGTCGGATGATCCTGGATGTTTGATTTCTTTTATCCTTCTGCTTGGCAGGAAAACAAGGATGACAATGGTTATGGAGAAGTGTGCTAACAGTCATGAATCACAATCATTTCTGGAGATCCTCACTGAGCTCCAATGATGGTGGCTATGAAAATTTTGACTCCACCACAAAGAGAGTGAGGCAAAGTAGGGATGGGTCAGAAATGGAATATGCACTTCTCAGGACCAGATGTTTTCTGAGACCTCCTTCTAGCACCTACGAGCATGATTAGAGCTTGTGTTTCTCTCCTAGAAACCCACATGTGGCCTTCTCATCTGCCATGCAATGAACATGATCCAGAACAAGAGACTCTGGGGAAGTCTCCTAGCAGTTCATGAATAGCCTACTTCTGGCCGGAGACTAAAAATGATGTCATTTTACCTCATATCCTTGAGGCAATATGAAACATGACATCATCTCTGTTTTGATTAAACCATGTACATTGATATAATGACATAGATTATTCTACATCTTTTGTTTGTAAGGATTAGGGACATGGATAAGGTGGAAAATTGTCCTAGGACAATAAAGCATCTACAGATATTTTCTAGAATCTTCTCTTCAACCTTTGCTATCCCATTAGAGCATATCAATTATTTCCATTCCTACTTATTTCATTTTTGAGGTGTAAACTCAATGATCAGAGAAATTTATTTTTTACGATCTTAAAGCTATTTTAGTAATAGTTTAAAATGGCCCTTAAACTTATGATTTTCAATGCCTCACATTTCAAACATATGGAACATTAAGCTATTTTTTTTTATTTTAAAAAAGAAACACAAAGCAATAGATATTACAGTTGTTTGTCCTGATTTTCAAGGAGGTTAAACACAACAGATAGTGTTACAAATTTTCTTCCTAGAATAAGTCAAAGTGTACTGTCAATCTGCATGTTTGAAAATAAATCTAATTGATTTTTTTTAGGAGGATGGGGGCAGAAAGACTGAAAATGAAACACAATTAAGATCTTTCTCATATGATAAAAAATTAAATCCTACTCATATATTAATTCCTACTTCTCTGAATCTTAAAATTTTGTAGCAGAAATTGTATTGTAGAAATGTCATAAATTTTAAAATTTAATTCCAAGAGAACTTAGCTTTGGAAGAAAAATGAGTCCTTTTGAAGGAATTTACTAAATTTAGAGTTCAACTAACCTGTCTCAATTAGCAAAAACTTTCTCTGTTTTTTACATAGCATATATTTTTCTACACTTTAAACTATAGATACCCCAATAAAGTAATATGAAAACCACAGTTAGAAATAGGGTGTAGAAGACTCTGTAAACCAAAAGATCAGAAAAAGGGCCTTAAAAGTGGCAGTGTTGATGGGTGAAAAGAGGTGAAGGGGTTGTAGGTGTTCACTCTATTCTTCCATCTTTCCCACATGTTTCAAATGTTTCAAAATAAAAACATAGAGGAAAAAAAGAGCTTCAGTTTTCAGAAGACATGGGAGCAGAACATATGAAGGCTAAACTTAAATTTTTCAACAGAGTCCATCCTGAAAGAATATTATTGCTCATCATTGACAACCACTAGTTACGTTCAGATTTTCAGGTAACTCAGTGGTCACATAAAAGTTCTCATGATGAAATCTAAGAGAGCTACTGTTTAGAGTAATCACAACATTTGGAGATTTAAAAAAATAAAAAGTAGGGTAAGCACCAATACTACCAAAGTGTGACTACTCAAAGTTTCACTGGTAACCATATTTAAATACTTAAGATAATCAATTCCATTTACATGAGCTGGGAACCTACATTTAACTCCTATAAGAAATATCTATTAAGATGAATCAATTTTAGTCCTTATGAAGAACACTTTTGATCTAGTTGGGGAAGAAACAATCTCATGAACTATGTACAGATCCTCAGATGATTCACATCATGTTGAAGCACAGCAGCTTCCACAGCATCAGGGGAAAGTTTCCAAACACTGCAGGGAGGCAGGCTGCCCTCCTGCTGGTGGGAGTCCTCCAGAAGCAGTCTTCTCTTGTGTAGCTTCCACATCCCCTGGGGCAGGATCTCCAGGAGCTGGGGTCTGTCCTCCCTCTCCTTGGGCAGTGCTGGGGAGCTGGTGGAGGCCCTGGGTTTAAGATGCCTGCGATTGGCCCCCGCGGGCTGCCTCATCTCCCTCAATGAACTCCTTAAAAATATAAAACTGGTGGGTGGCCATGCCTTTCATTAATCAGATATCTACTTCAATTTTGCCTTTTCCATGTGCTGGAGGATCTTGCTTGTAAAAGTGTACAATAAAGATTTTTGCTATTGGTCTGAGAGGAGTATGTCAGGTCATAAAACAAGATGAAACAAATCAGGAGCAGTTGCCCAACTTTGCCTTTCTCAAACAGAATATGCAACAAATTGGATGATTCTGTTAAAAGATATGTGTAAAAAGTGGAAAATAAGTTTATGTGTACAACTTTGTTTACTGCATGCCAGATTTTTTAAACCTGTAACTAGTTACTGCTACTAAAAAAGATGATGAATATTGTCTGGACTTAAAATTTGAACAAGCTGGTGAATAATCCATGTTTTTTGCATTTTTATTTTCTATCATTGCAGAGATTTTCATCTTGTTCTTTTCAGTCAATTCCAAAAGTCCTAACAATCACAGATCTGTTTTGTATAACTATAGGTTAGATCAGTTGTTTACACCTTTCTATGGTTGAGTAGTATAATATTCTATGTATGTACCATAATTTGTCAATGAAATCATGTTTTGATGGGCATATGCACATGGGGTATTTATAAATTTTGGCATTATGAATAAAGCTAGTATGGATATTTTTGAATATTCTGGGTAATGTGGTAAGTGCATGTGTAACTTTAAAAGAAAGAAACAAGCTGTTCTCCAAAGCAGTTGTACCATTTAAATGCATACCAGCAATTTATGAGTTGCAGTTGTTCAATATTCTTACCACCAACATAATCACTAATCTTGGGCTATGTCAATATTTTAATTAAAGTACTTCTAATGGATGCACAATGGTAAGACAACATCACAATTTAATTTGTAGTTCCCTGATTTTTCTTTAGTATAAGCCATGCTTCAAGGAGAGTTTGCAAATATTCCCTGAGAACTAATCAATTAATTTAGGATGAGTCAATATCTTTATAATACTGAGAGTTCACATTCCAGAATATATTATATAATATCATGCATTTTTAATTACTTCATGGTCTCAATAGTGTAGTACTGGTTCATGTATATTCTTCATGTGTATCATGAACCTCATAAAAATTATGTCTGTGCATTTTCATGTTGTTGCATTTATGACTTCTAAATTTAGAATTTCTAATTTTATAGTTAAGTATTATTCTTCTATTACATTTTATATTTTTATTTTATAATAACATTACTGAATTATCCCAATCTTTCTAATAGATTTTCAATTGAACTGTCTAAGTTACCTAAATAAAAACTTTATATACCCATAATGACATTTGCCCAATATTTTTAGAATTTATGCCTTTCTTTATGTTTCACTTTGTTAGAATTCCCCAAAGTAAAATATTAATTTAGCCAGATGATATGTGTTTCTCATTTTATTGCAATATTCCTCAGCTTTGTTCATTGATGTTAGTTTCCAATTTGATAAACAAATAACACACATACCCTCAAACTTTGGTGCATGTGTGCACAAATAGAAATGTAGACATGTTCATATTAAGGAAGTTTTATTAGAACATTAATCAGGAAGCCAAGTTGAATTAGATTAGATTAATTTGTGAATGTTCTAGTAGCAGTAGAGCTGTTAAGTTTGCATTGATATGTAAATTCTTAAAACACAATAGCTTTTCCCTGTAGGAAGTATAATTAACATTAAGATAGGATTTAGGGCCTATCACAAACCATGAATGACAATAGCATAAACAAAGTTATTATATTTCTTTAAAAATTACAAAAAGGTAAAAAAAAAAAAAAGATATTATGACTTGTAATTTCTGTTTCTTACATAAAATCACAGGAAAGGAATTTGAGGGGCCATGAGCCATCTGACCTCAGGGAAGCCATCAGCACTTTTCAATTGCACACCTTGCTAGCTATATAGCCTACTCAAGGTGGGAAACTATATCTCATTTTTGGGAGCAACTACATCTCATCAATCTTGTTTATGAGGAACAAGCCTATAATAATATTTCCAGACTCTAATTTATCTTTGATCCAATATACTACAATAAATTTATTGAATTTATATTATAAGGAGGATTCAAAGCAAGAAATGAAATTCTCAAATGTCTTTAGAAGTAGTAAATACTCCTAAGAGGCTGTTAATCTTCCTTTCAAGGGAATATTAAGCATTTGCTTAATTTATTAATGTAATCAATGCAATTATTAGAATTTCATTACTAAATTTTCTAATATTAAACTATATTTACTTTATTGGAAATAAAATCAATGGAGATAGAATTATTATTCTTTTAACATATAACTGTGTGATATTTGCTAATGTTTATTTGGATTATTTACATCAATATCCATAAATGAAATGAAATTAATCTGTAACTTTTCCCTAATATTTTATTATGAAAAATTTCTAACACAGCAAATATGAGTTTTATGGTGACATGTTAAACCAATTTTGTTTTTTGTTAATCAGTTATCTATCCATCTATTCACCCATCAATCAATCAAACTTCTTTAAGCATTTCAAATTAAATCAAAGTTATCAGTTCACTCCAACTTCACCAAGTTTATCATTATTAGAATCCAATATAATCTCAGACTTTTTCTTTTGGTGTGAAATTTAAATGCAATGCAATGTGTATATAGTGCAACCTCAATTCACCCCAGAATGTTCCATCATGTAACTTCCCAATTGATCCTTATCTTCACTTTTCCTCTGAGAGGCAACCACTCTCCTGATTTTACCACCAAAGGTTAATTATACTTATTCTAGATCTTTATGTAAATACAATCAAACTCTTGTGTAAGCCTTCTTTCAATCAGCCTAAGGTTTTTGAGGCTAAACCATTTTGCTGCCTTATGAGACTTCATTCTTTTAAACTACCCAAATAGATAAATATACAACAGTTTTTTAATCCATTTTTCTATTGATAGACATTTGGGCTATCTTCTAAGGACATTCTTTTGCATGTGTTTTTATTCTCATTCATTCCCAGTAAATTTCTAGGAGTGGGTTGGTTGGGTCACAGAGTAGTTCTATGTTTAGTTTTATTAAGAAAGTGATAAATTTCTTGCCATAGTGTTTGTATCATTTTACCTTCCCAGCCAAAACATGAAAGTTTCTTCCCTCTCTCTTTTTCCTCTTGCTCCTCCCTCCTTCTTTCCTTCATTTCCTTCTGATTGTTTTTCTTAATTTAAATTTCCACCAGTTAAATTACTTACTATGTCTAACAGTAAAGTCATTTTTCACTTTAACTTACTTTATTCCAGTGAAATTTTAGTTGATACATAAAACCAGAAACAATGACGAAGATTACATACCTGACCCATCTTCACCAATATTAGATTTTCATTCTTTACCTTTCTCGTAGGTGATCATTAAGTTAATATTTTATTAGTGATTTAAAGAGTATAAATATTGCCCATCTTTTCCTATTTTAGCCTATTTTTACATCTTCCTCTGGAATATTCTTTATGCCACAAACACATTCTCCATAGGAATGTTCATTGTTTTCTTCAATATAAGAAATTTAGGAAATTATTATTAAATTATTGAATATTTGCTTTATGTATCACATGTATTTTCAATGTTTTAAAATTCTTGTTTAAAATTTTTAAAAGTTGAATTTTTTTCTTTCTTGTTTTATAAAACATACTTTAATTTTTGTGTAGTCAGTCTCAACATAATTTGATGCTTGCTGGAGACATAAAATTCCAATACATCTACATATTCATTATAGACTTAATATTTGATCAATAAAACTTGCCCTCTTTTGCCTGTTTCATAGTTTTTATCATGAGATCAGAATTTTTCTGCATTTTTCTGATAATTCCATTATTTTCTATTCTTTTATTTCAAGTTTTTATTCACTTTATTTTAGGTTTATTTCATAGTCATACATTTTATGTAGGTGATATATATTTGAGTATAGGTTTGTTTTTGGCTTTTTCACTAAGATTGGGACTAAGACATGCCTATTTTGATTAATAGGAAAATTCAGCTTGCTCTGTGTGTTGCTTTAAGACACTGATTTACTTACTGAACTCATATTTGTGAGCACCTATTGAATGTCGGGCCTGATATGATTTGTCTTCTTTCATCTTATTTTAATCCTTTATGTAATATGTTATAGTTTTGTCTTCTTTGCCTTTTCCTCCATGAACTTCTTTCTTTCCTTTTTAATTTATCTTGAATTGGAGAAGTAATTTCCTCTGGATATTACTTCTATTTTTTAATCTTTAAGTAAAGTTCTTATTTAATAACCATATTCTTCAGAAATTGAAATTTCTATCTCTTGAGCAGTGAGTCAAATAATACTCTTTAAATTTCTTCCCCTACCCTTTACCATATCATAGATTTGGTGATGGACTATAAGACTTCTGATTATTCTATTATTAACATTTATTTCCTTACATTAGCTATTTTTATAGAAAATCCAAACAGAACATCAGGGTACAACCATCACCACATTTGTCCATCTGCCAGCATCAGCACACATATACTCTGTTTTCCCACCTGTTTTGATAGTTGAACTTTTCAGACTCTTTATATATACAGTTCTCCCACTTCTGGCCTATATAACATCTCCCTTGCCACCTCAAGGAGATTGCACAAGGAATCCATTCACTCTCCTGCATCATTAATATTTTTCTTTATACTAGATCATTTGATCACCGTAGTGTGCTGTTATGTTTTAATTCTAAAAAGCCTTATTTTACAAGACCTTGCTCAGTAGCTATCACTTCATTTATTTTTGCTATTGCAACACAGACATCTTTACTTGATTACATCAATTCATCCATTAGCTACCACTCCAGAAAAACTGGTTGTGTCAAAGTCACCATTGACATCCTCATAGAAAAATACCGTATCTTGGTGCATGTCTTACTTGACATGGCAACGACACTTGGTATAGTCAGTCATTCATTCCACTTTGATATTGTTGCCTTACTTGGCTTTCAGGATATCACATTTGCTTTTGAGGGGTGGGAGTAGACATTTGATTAAGGTTCAATTTCAATTGTTCCACTCAGGCTTTCTATTACTCAATCAAGTTTGGAAACTTTAATGTTTCTAGACAATTGTTCATTTCTTTTATTGGTATATAATTGTACATAATAATAATATGAGTAATTATGTTAAACATATGGCCAAGTTTAGAAACGTGATGAGTGACTCTGTGCTACTGTCTGGTAACAATGCAATCAAATTTAAACATACAGGTAAAATAATTCTAAAAGAACTCTGTATTTAGTGACTAAAGCATACATGTTCAGTCTCAGCTCTAAAGTTTATGATCGTGTAGATGAAATAGCCTGTAGTCAAATGAATGCTGCCAGGCTTCAGCAGAAAAAGTAATACAAGACTGGAACACACAGAGTGGTATATTTCTTTATAAGCAGAGACTGTCTGTGATTGGGAAACTCAGGAAGCCTTTGCAGAAAAGTGACATGTGAGCTAAGCCTTGTGCATTTGTGTATGTGTGTGCCTGTGGTCTGTGTGTAAGCCATGGGCATTGCTAAAATTTCCTCTGTTTGCTTCTTCTGAATTTCTATTCCATTCCCAGAGAGGGTGTTCTTGTGTGACATGATTCATCATCTTCCAATTTGCTTTTTTTCCCAAAATTATATTCCATTGCCATTTGTGGTTATTTTTATATCTCAGTTTCAATGTCTTGACTGAAATAAATTTGCCCTTTAATTCAATTGAGTATTTATTCCTTTTGGATACTTTTTGGTAAGCCTCATTTGCTGAGTTTATAATCAGTCGTATACACCTTCACAAGGTCTTCCAGTAGGTCCTTTTACATTTCTGGGATCTTTATTTAGAATGATTGGGGTGATTGTAGCAGTTTTGGGAATCTCTAGATAACACAAATCCTGAGCGTATTTTGAAGAATTCTGTGATTTCCAAGTTCAGGCAATACCAGGTCCCAACTAGTGATCTTATCTGCATCTGGAAATTACAATTAATCTTTTTAAACAAATCAGAATAGAGTGACAAAAATATCTGTCTCATATGCCTCCTGTCCCAAAGTTTTTCCTAGTTAGCAGTGTACTAGTGATTGCAGATATTAATTGTTTCCTTGGGATTCTTTGCCCCAGTGACCTCAGCCAGTAAAACACCACATATCCCTCATTGTGACTGCCTCACTCTCACATAATTTTAGAGAAAAAGAAGATTCCACTCCTTTTAGGAGCTTACACATTTCTTCATTTCTGGTGTCTGCTTTTCAACTTCAGGTAGAAGATGGTTGCCTTTCTGCCAAGAAAGCCTACATTTTTCTCTCCAACTGCAAGTGTCTGTAAAATCTTTAGGCAAAACATTTATGGGGACAAAGTCAATTACTCGCCTATGGATTCTTTATCAGAAATAAATAAATAAATGCTCTGCTGTTAATCAGATTAAAGAGACATGAATATTATTTTTGAGTATTTTACCAGACACACATATGTTTCAATTATTTGAATTGACTAAAAAAAAAAAACTATTTGTACAGAGAGTCCCATACTATTAATTAGTCAGTAAAACTCATGGAGCAAGTGATAATTAGAAAATGTATGTTGAATGTTATGCTAATATCATAAACAATTGTGCCCTCTTTCAACATATGAATGTACCTAATTCTGTAGAAGAAAATAACTTTACAGATCATTTATACTAGATTAAATTTTTAGGAACTACAAAGCAATTGTTTAAGATATCATTAAGAGAGTAAAAATGAATGGTTCTCATTGTGAATGTGTAGTCATAAATAAATTTTGGAGTGATCAGCCCTACGTTTATTTTCTATCTTATTCTATATTATGGTCTTGTTTAAGAGCGTCCATTGCCAAGAAGAAACTTGCAAATGGAAGCATCTGACATAGCTGCAACCATGATGCAACTTCTCTGAGTACCTTAACTTCGTTCAGAAGGAAAATCTATGGAGGTGAATGTCTTTCATAATATCTAGAGCAGAAAGATGGAAAATACATCTTTTCTACACAAGTCTTGGCTATATGGCCTTTAAAACATATTTATTGCTCTTTGCTGCAAGATTCTTATAACATGCATGGTAAAGCTAACTGTAATATAGGGAAAAAGTAGATATAAAAGTCAGTGTGTCATAAATACAGAATGACTGCTAAACACACACACAAAAAACTCAGAATCTCACAGAGCAATACATATATTAGAATTGTATTGATTTAAATATTTTAAAAACTGAGAAGCTGCTGCATGTTTTTATCTTGGAAGAAACATGTTAAGAGTCACATTTTATTGAAATATTCAAATCTGATTCAGTATGAATCAGATATCATATATGACAGTAAATATCCTAAAATAAAACCTTGTCCCCAAAAGACACCAAAATTAAAATTTAAGCTGTGACCTCAATTATATTTTCAGCTCATATTTAAAATACATAAAACTCATTTGTATGCAGAATACATGAGGATCACACTCAAATCAATAAGAAAGTGAAAACAACCAATAGAAATTTATGCAATGACATTGGCAATTGACAAAACAGGTAAACTGAACTGCTAACAGCTATATGCAAAGGTGCTCAATCTAACCTAATCAGGGAAATGCAAATTCAAGCAATAATGAAATACCATTTCACAAATATCTAGTTGGTGAGTGTAGTTGTTTGACATTACTTATGAATTCCAAAAATAGGTATTGGATTGTGTTTGTTAACTGGTCTTTTCCTCTGGACATATTAGATTATATCGGATTCAGAAGTTTACATGATTAAATAATGATTAAGGCTTTGATTGGGCCACATCAGTAGGGTGTTCAGTCCTTGCCCCTTGGTGGGTGGGGACTCACAGATAAAAGATATGGCAAAGGACAGAGCTGAGTTTTGAGGTTGGAGTTTTTGAGCTGGAGCCCCAGGAAGTAAGCACACAGAGGAGCTTGGTCAAGAGGAAAGAGAAAAGCACTGGGGAAGAGAAACAAGCCATTCTTCTGATAGTCTACAGCTGGCCTTGTGGCTACATCAGAGGAGATGAACCCAGAGAGAAGCAAGTCCCAGGAAGAGAGGAAACCAGGAAGCCTATACCTTCGCAGACATCTGCAGACATCTTGTTCCAACATATGGCAAAAGACTTTGGTGAGGGAAGAAAATTATGCTTTATGGCCTGATAATTGTGGGCTTCTATCCCAAATAAATACCCTTTATAAAAGCAAACAGATTTCTGGTATTTTGCATCAGCATACAGAATTTGGTACCAGGAGTGGGGTACTGTGTTTGCAATTACCAAAATACTGGGATGGTTTTATAAATAGGTAAAGGGTATTTTTTTAAGTAATTGTGAGACACTTGATGGAAAAGGACTAAATAGATTTGAAGAGACTGTGGATAGGGATATGGATATGGCTATGGCTATAGCTATGGCTATGGCTATGGCTATGGCTATGCATATGGATGCTAAAGAAACTTCTTATGATGCCTTAGAAGTAAATGATGAAACTATTATTAGAAATCAGAGGAACAGTGATCCGTGGTTAAAGGTTGCATAGAACTTAGCAAGATTAACTCCTGGTATTTTATGGAAGACAGAATTTGAAAATGGCGAGCCTGGGCATTTACCTCAAGAACTTTCCAAAGTAAACTCAGAGAATGAAGCTTCGCTTCTCCTTGCAACTTATAGCAAGATGCTAAATGAGCAAAATAAGCTGAGAACTGAACTGCAGGGCACAAAGAAAACAGAAACTGTTTCTGGAACTTCTGAGCCTCTGGAAATCAATCTCCCAGACAACAGTGCCCCATTTGAGGCCTTAATTAAACTTGGAACTTGTAAATCAGGGTTGAAGATGCAGTTATCTCAGAAAGACTTGTGGAAAGTCTTACTGTCTGATGGCTTGGACCCTGCTTCTTGCATGGTAAACCAAAAAACTTTTTGAGAGAAGTATGAACAAAACCACAGTCAGGTCGGACTAAAAGGGACATGGAAAGGAGACATTGAAGGAGAAACCACTTTAAAAGGAAAATCTTGTAAGCTGAGATATGGAATTAAGACATGACCTTGGGCCAAGAGAGGAACCCCACCCATATGTACAGAGAGGTTGAGTTTGCCCCAGCAGTTGAAGACAGTGTATATTCCTGCCCAATGTTTGGGAAGAGTTTTGCTGCCCCAGGGTACAGAGAGGGTGAAACACATTCCTCAAGGATTAGGGTGCTTAAGGTCAGCACCCTGTAGATATCGGAGGGGTAGACCTGTCCTCCATGAATTAGTAAAGGCCAGGAAGTCAAATTGTTGCTCTGACAGGGTTGAACCTGTATGCCAATGGTTAGGGAGGATGTTGTCTTCACTTCACTAAACGAGGGGTGCTAAGACTCTAACCCAAAGATTATGTTAAGTGTGGAAATCACCCCAACACTCTTGGATGGTGGTCTGGAGCTTGGTCACCACCCAGATGCTTGATAAGGCTGGAACCAAGAAAATGGTCATTGAACAAGCCTGTGTAAAGAGTGGGTACTCATTAGGCCCCCAGGAGAAGAAATGATCATCTTAAAAATTACTTTCAGACTTTGACATCCAATGAAGTATATCCTGCAAGTTTACTGAAATGTAGATGATACGTGTCTCATGTTTCCCTCCCTATTTCTTATTGTAATGAAAATGTTTTTCCTCTCTCTGTCCATTTTTGTAATGGAAGTAGATAAACTGTTTTGTAATTCCAGAGGTCTACAGCCAGGCAGGACTTTGCCCCAAGACAAACTGTATTACTTCAAACTGATTATGATATGATTTGGTACTTTGTATTGTTACTGAAATAAGGTTTTATGAATATTGTAATGTCTTTTTGGAATTCAGAGGGTAGAGTGTAGCAGTTTGGCATTATTTATGAATTCCAAAAATAGATATTGGATTATGTTTGAGAACTGGTCGTTTCCTCTGGACATATTAGATTATATTGAATTTAAAGCTTTACTTGATTAAATAATGATTAAGGCTTTGATTGGGCCACGTCAATAGGGTGTTGAGTCCTTGCCCCTTGGTAGGTGGGGACTCACAGATAAAAGACATGGCAAAGGACAAAGCTGAATTTTGAGGTTGGAGTTTTTGAGCTGGAGCCCCAGGAAGTAAGCACACAGAGGAGCTTGGTCATAAGAAAAGAGAAAAGGCCCTGGGTAGAGAAACAAGCCATTCACCTGATAGTCTACAGCTGTCCTTGTGGAGATAGCAGAGGAGCTGAGCCCAGAGAGAAGCCAGCCCCTGGAAGAGAGGAACCCTGGAAGCCTGAACCATCACAGATGTTGGCAGCCATCTTGTTCCAACACATGGCATTAGACTTTGGTGAGGGAAGTAACTTATGATTTACGGCATCATAACTGTGGGCTTCTACTACCCTAAATAAATGCCCTTTATAAAAGGCAACAGATTTCTGGTATTTTGCATCAGCACCCCTTTGGCTGACTAATACAGGGAGTAATGGGAATTATATTTTACTGCTGATGGCAGTATAAATTGATTTCCTTTAAAAAATCATTTGGCAATAGCAAATAAGTTGAACAAACACATTTTGTACAATCCAGCAATCCCACTCCAAGAATTATACTTTGTTGGAATATGTATAGATATATACAAGGAAACATGTGCATCATTAGTCACTGCAGCATTGTTCAAAATAAGAAAACATTTGAAACCACCTCGTCTTAATTTGCTAAAAGCTGCTAGAAGCAAAATACCACAAAAATGTTGGCTCTTATCCTGGGAATTTATTAGGTTAAAAGCTTATAGATCTGAGGTTGGGAAAATGTCCCACTCAAGGCATCATCAGAGATGCTGTCTCACCCAACGTTGGCTGCTGGTGATTCTGGACTACTGCCATGTGGCAAGGGACAATAGTGGCTAGTCTCTGCTTTCTCCATCTTTTTCCCTGAGCTCAGCTGTGGGTGATCAGACATATAGCTTGTTTCTCCCATCTCCGATGGGCCTCTTTCCATGACTCTGTCCTCCACTGTTTTCAGCCTCTTGGGATTTCTCTGTTTCTGCTGCTTTTCCCTGTGTGTCTCTTCTTTCAGTCATCGATTTATAAAGGACTACAGCAAGAGGGTCAAGACCAACATGAGGACATACCTCACTGAAGCAATCTGATGAAAGGGACACACACAAAGGAATGTATTAGCTCCAAGAATGTGATCCTTTCTGGAATCCACAAAAAGTTCCAAACTGTCACACTCATTTCAATGGAAAAAAAGTTATTTATTCATACATTTTAGTTAAAATCTATGAATTAGTGATCAATCATGATCATTGTCTCATCCTCTCTCAACCTCTCTTTAATTTTTTGTCTCCATTTACCTCTAGGTGCTGAATTCAGATCTAGCTTCCATTTCATGAATTCTCTCTTCATTGGTGTCTGATCTACTATTTAATCCATAAAGTTTGTAACTACTATTACTATTTCCATTAGATTTTGATTTTGACTAATTTGATAGTATCATATATTTCCTTGCATTTTCCATTCCTTATATTATACATCCTATATTCTTAAAGGATAGTTTTTTTTTTCATGGGCTCTCTATTCTGAGAGGATCTTGGGGATCTAAACCAGTTATTTGTTATGTCTTCTAATTCTTACTAGAGTATTTTGCCCATTCATTTCTTAATTTCATATTGTGAGCTCAATTAAGGCATAGCTTGATCTATAGGAATCTTTAAAAAAATATAACTGCAGTACCATTTTCCCTAAGAGCACCAATTCAGATTCACTTTTTAAGTTAATTTCTCATTTTGAGGTCTTAGGATATTTGAGATAGGATAAAATCAAAGTGCTAAACCACAGAAATCATAGCCCATGGATATATTACTTGGGTGGAACTTTTAAGTACACCTCACTCAGAGATCAGGATAAGATGGAGATTGTGGGAGCTAAAAGAAAGAAAAAGAAAAGTAAGATCCTGAATAACAGCAGGAACTATTATTTCATGGATCTTTCAGGACTTAGGAAAAAACATTTCTATTTTATTTTTTTCTGTGGATTTAAAATCTTTATTTTTAATTTCATGTTTATTTTAGGGAGAGACAGATAAGCAATTAAAAAAATTTGAAACCATCAATATTGTCACCAGACTTGCACATATGTGTTTGCCCAAGCAGTCATTTTACATTGAAAAATATTTAGGAAATTTTTACAATAAAATGTCAGGTTCAATTGGGTGGCACCATTAAATGCAATTACACATACATGTATAAAATAGTATCCAACTCTGCATAGTGTTTATAATGTTTTCTCCCTTCAACACTATACTGTGTACATTTGACCATTGCAACACATATCTATCTATTATCTATCGCTATCCATCTATGTTTGTGTGTTTATGAATACTTGGAAAATATTCTCTTATAAAAAATGGTATATAATCATTTATCAAACAAATAGTCTACTGTTGGACATTAATATTGTTTCTATTTTTCCAACTATACATATCATTTCAATAAACTCTCTCATATGAACAACTGTGAATGATGGCATCAAAATTTTCAAAAATATCTCTATTGCTTTCTTCAATAATGTACCAAGAAATAATGTACAGAGTTTACTGTCCCACTAAAGAGTTAGACCTCCCATTGCTAACACAGGAATTATAATTTCATTTTTGCTTATATTTCAGATGACAAAGATATACATTATTTTTTAAAATATATGTTTGATTGTCTATAAGTTTTTTAAAATATATTTATTTTTTCTAAAAGATACTTAGATTACATAAAATGTTACATAAAAAAAAATAAGGGATTTCCATATGCCCCACTCCTCACACCTCCCACTTTTCCCCACATTAACAACTTCCTTCCTTAGTGTGGTACATTCATTGCAATTGATGAACACATTTTAGAGCACTGCCACTAAGGATGGATTATATTTTACATTGTAGTTTATACACTCTCTCACTCAATTCTGTAGGTGTGGCAGGATATGTAATGGCCTGTATCTGTCTTTGCAATGTCATTCAGCACAATTCGAAGTCCCAAAAGTGCCCCCATATTACACTTTCTTTTCCCTCTCCCTGTCTTCAACATCTCCAATGGTCACTGTCTCCACATCAATGATATAATTTCTTCCATTGCTAGAATCACAATGTCTTTAGTAGAATACCAGTAGGTCCAGACTAGTCCATATTTTATTCCCCAATCCTGAGGATTCTCAGATGGTGCTGCCCACTCAACCTCTAACTGAGAGAGGGCTTCGATCCCATATGGCTGATGGATGGGACTCTTGCCTGCAGTTGTAGACTCTCTCAGTTCCTTGTTATAGTGGTTGTCCATCCTCACCTCCTTGTTAGTTGTCCTGGGTGAGTCCAATGAACTGAAGAGTATGTGTTGCAACTCCACTGAAGCCAGGGCTTAGCTGGCACATGTCCATCAATTTTAACAGATTTTAAACTGGTAACTAAATGGCTCAGATTGTTTCTCTTCTTAACTTGAACACTTTTTCCTGTTGGGTTGTTCAGCTCTTTTCTATGGTTTGTATGTTTTCATTCTTAATTGATAACATAAAAACTTTAAATGGCATATCTGTAGTAAATATTTTCCTTTGTTTTTAGGCTGTTTTTTATATTTATGTAATAATGTTACATTTGGGTTGTCACCAGAAATCCTTTCTTGTCTGGTTTTCATGTTCACTATACCTATTTTTTTTCTACTATTTTGTTTTAAATGGCTTAAATGGCACTAAACATTTGGCTCCCTTATTCCTTTCCAGCCTTTCCTTGGTGAGTTCTACTACTCATTTTAATTTCTGCAAATATTGAATTGATTCCAGTTTATGACACTTAACGTGTCTTTTTTTTTCCCAGATGATACCTGGGATTAAAACTGGGACATCATACATGCAAATAAGATACTCAACCACTGAGCTACTCCTGCTCTTTCAACATTTTCTAAACTTCTTCATTTTTTTGTAAAGGCATTATTCACTGAATTTCCTGTAATAAATTAATTTTTCTTTTCTACAAGATAAGAGGCTATGTGCTCATTCTCTGACATCATATAAAGTTCTTTTATCTTTTCTGAATTATTCTAAATTTTATTATAAACATTTTTATCAATCTTTTAAAATTTACATTAATTTTTAAAGAAACTTACATTACATAAATGCTACACAAAAAATATAGGGGATTCCCATTTGCCCCACTCCCTAGCCCTCCCACATTTTCCCACACCAACAACATCGTTCATTACTGTGGTACATTTGCCACAATTGATGAGCATCTCTTGGAGCATTGCCACTAAGCATGGATTATAGTTTACACTGTACTTTACACATCCACCTGCACATTTTTGCAAATTATTACAAGATACACAATGGCCTGTGTCTGTCATTACAATGTTATTCAGGACAATTCCCAAGTCCCAAAAATGCCCCCAAATTACATACATTTTTCCCTCTCACTCCCCTCAGAACCTCCAGTGGCCACTGTCTCCACATCCATGATAAAAGGTCTTCCATTGCTAGGATCACAACAAGTCTACAGTACAACAACTGTAATTCTACTCTAGTCCACCATCCATTCCCCAATGCTGAGGATTCTGTGATGGTGATGTCCACTCCACCTATAACTGAGAGGGGTCTTAGATCCCATGGGGCAGATGGATGAGACTTTCTTGCTTGCAGTTGCAGAATCTCTGTTTCTTGAGATGCTCATTGTCAATCATCATCTCCTTGTTAGTTGTCCTGGTTGAGCCCAATGAACTGGAGAGCAGGTGTTGCAAGTCTGTTCTGCTCCAGGGCCTAAGTGGCACATGGAAAGCCTAAAGCTTTAAGTTGCTTTGACATACACCAATCAACTCTAGTACTAACTATAGGTTCAAAAAGAGGGGCAGCAGAGCCGTGTGCAGGGAAACCCCAACTGATTCCAACTCTATCACACTGGGGAGCGTAAATTCCAAAGTAGGGCCAACTGACAGGGTGCCAAACTCCTGAGCAGTCTGCCCTGCCTATAGTGTCTGGATATCTCCTCAGGAGCCCCACTATTTGAGGTTATATTTATTTGGCAGTCAATGAGTTTCTGCTGATATGTGCATAAGCATGATCTCTGAAATGACCTCCTGGCTAACTTTGAAGTCTCTTAGTCATATAACTCATTTGTCTTTACCCTTTCCCCCTTTTGGTCATGGTCTTTTTCCAGTTGCATTGCTAGTTGGTGCTTGGTAGTAATCCTTCAGTGCCAGGGAGGCCCATCCCCCAGAGACATGTCCCATGCTGGGGGAAAGGTAATGCATTTATATGCTGAGTTTGGCTTAGAGACTCTAGAGGCCACATTTGAGCAAAGAGCAGGCTCTCAGGAGGTAATGATTAGGCACCCTATAATACTATGTCAGTTTCAATTTGAAAAGTAAAGGTTCATAACTACAGTCATTACAATCAAGGGTCTGTCAATGGTCCATCTTCTATCACTAGTCACTGCCCCTGTACTCAAGGGATTCTTGCTGTCACATTAATGTGGCAGAAATCTCCAGGATGGAAATTTGATATTCCTTTGTTTATTGTGTGAATCTCCACACACTATGACTATGCCAAATGAACACTTGAACACATTCATATGTCTTATAGGTATGCCCCAGGTGAACCTCCTCCCATGCATCCCACATCTATGACAGCCCACACGAATGATCCTTCCCTGCCAGTTGTAAACATTGTGATCCAAAACTTCTTCAAAATTGAAGCCAACAAAAGAAATACAATTAATAGTAAAATGATATAATAATGATAGTTTTAAAAATAAAATACAAAATTTTTTAAAAGTATGAGAAAATATATAAAATTAAAATTTTTTTGACATTATGTCTTTCATCACTTTAAGATCTGTTGTCTTGTATGAACAGTGATATTTGCTTACATTTATTCATCCAGTGTTTTATTTTTTTCATTTTGTCTTCAAAGTAGCTTTAGTTTACAGAAAAGTCACGTACAGAATATGGGTATTTCCCATACACGCAACAAACTCTCCCTTTTCCTCCTTCCCTTATTAATAACATTTTACATGTGGATGGTACATTTGTTACTATTGATGTACAAATATTGAAACATTGATACTATCCATCATCAATGATTTACATTGTGGTTTACATTTTGGACTATATACTTGTATAGATTTTGATGAAGTTTGACATGGTCTGTATCAATCCTTGCAAGATCATGTAGAACATGATCATGTAGAACAATTCCATCACCCCAAAAATGTCCCATGTTCCATCTATTCTATTCCTCCCTCCTTCTCCTCTCAGGACCCACCAGGATTAACTCATTAAAAAACAAGAGTTGTAGTTATTATCAGCAACACTGAGGGCTTGACATACTGGCATGTTCTCCCCTATTAGGCACTGCTTATGCTCTCAAGAGACTCCCGCCTGTCATAGCAAGACTCCCCAGGATGGCATTCCAACACATTCCCGCTCATTATGTGAGTCTCCTCCTCCTGATACAACACACTATGACATGATGAATGCTATGCATTCCCTATAAGCTTGCCTCATGTGAGTCTTGTCACACATGGCCCCCACATCCAACACCTTAAACCAGTAGCCCTCCCTTGCCATATTTGCCAAAAGAACATCCCCAACATTGTACTTTCAACCCCATACCTGCAAATCACCAGAGTCCACCTACTCCCTCCCCCAAGCTTCCCCCCAGTTCCATGGACAGTCTAACCCACCCTCCCCACACAACCCCCCTAAAAGATTAGCACCACCCAGCCCAAATAGCATGACTGCACAAGTGTTATTCCCAACCACAGCACAACTACACCCTTCCATCTTATCACAGATTTTGCCCATATGGGCATTGACTCACAATCTTCTTCTTCCTTTCTGTCTCCTGTAATCCTATCTTCCAGACTCTAGCTCTGAAATCCTGCTCAATTTGTTTAATTCCTATCAGTGAGGTCACATAGCATTTATCTTTCAGTGCCTGGCTTGCTTCACTAAACATAAGGTCTTCAAGTTTCATCCATGTTATCCCATATGTTAATAATGCATTCCCTTCTTACAGCTGAGTAATATTCCATTGTATGTATATACCACAATTCGCTTACCCATTCATCTGTTGATGGACATTTGGGTTGTTTCCAACTTTTGGCAATGGTGAAAAATGCCACCATGAACATTGGAGTGCATATATCTGTTATGTTCCTGCTTTCAGTTCCTCTGGTTATATACCGAGCAGTGGGATTGATGAATCATATGGCACTTTTACAGTTAGCTTCCTGAGGAACTGCCAAACTGTCCTCTACCATGGCTGTACCATTTTATATTCCCACCAGCAGTGGATAAGTGTTCTATTCCTCCACATCCTCTCCCACACTTGTAGTCCTGTGTTTTTAATAGCCACCAGGCTAATGGGTGTAAGATGATATCTCACTGTGGTTTTGACTTCCATTTCCCTAATAGCTAGTGCTGAGCATCTTTTCATGTGCTTTTTAGTCATTTGTATTTCTCTTTGGAGAAGTGTCTGTTCAAATCACTTGTGAATTTTTTAAATTGGTTGCCTTTATATTTTTGAGCTGTACAAATTCTTTACATATCCTGAGTATTAGGCCCCTATCAAATAGATGGTAATGAAATATTTTCTTCCATTGAGTAGGCTGCCTTTCACTTTCTTGACAAACTCCTTTGAGGTGTACAAGTTTTTAATTTTGAGGAGTTCCCATTTATCTATTTTTTTCTTTCATTGCCTGTGCTTTGGGTGTAAAGTTCATGAAACCATTTCCTAATACAAGATCCTGTAGATGCTTCCCTACATTATTTTCTAGGAGCTTTATGGCCTTGGGCCTTGTATTTATATATTTGAACCATCTAGAATTAAATTTTGTTTAATGTGTAATGTAGTATTCCTTTCTCATTCTTTTGGATATAGATACAGTTTTCCAAGCACCATTTGTAGAAGAAGCCATTCTCTCCCAGCTTAGAGGGCTTGGTGGCCTTGTCAAATATCAGGTGACAAGGATATATGTGGAGATCTATATCAGAACTCTCAATTCCATTCCATTGGTCTGTATGTCTATCATTCTGCCAGGACCATGCAGTTTTTGACCAGCGTAGACTTGTAGTATGTTTTAAAGTCAAGCACTGTGATTCCTCCAATTTCATTTTCTTTTTCATTATATCTTTGGCTATTCAGGGCTCCTTGCACTTTCAAATAAATTTCATAGAGAGCTTTTCCAATTCAGTAAAAAATATACTGTGATAAATTTTATTGTGATGGTGTTAAATCTGTAAATCAGTTTGGGTAGGATAGACATCTTAATGATGTTTCGTCTTCCTATACTTGGACAGGAACTATTATTCCATTTATTTAGGTCTTCCTTGTTTTCCTTTAACATTGTTATGTAATATTCTGCACATAAGTAATTTACATCTTTAAATTTATTTCTAGATATTTGTTTCTTTTAGTTGATATTGCAAATGGGATTTTTTCCTTGATTTCCTCAGATTGCTCATTATTGTTGCACAGAAATGCTACTGATTTTTGCACATTGATCTTATAACCTGCCACCCTACTAACCCTATTTATGAGGTCTAGAAGTTTTGTTGTATATTTCTCAGGGCTTTCTATGTATAGGATCATGTCATTTCCAAATAGTGAAATTTTTACTCCTTCCTTTCCTATTTGGAAGCCTTTGATATCTTTTTCTTGCCTCAGTGCTAGAGGAAGTACTTCCAACACAATGTTAAATAGTAGCAGTGAAAGTTGTCATCCTTGTCTTGTTCCCGATCTTAGAGGGAAAGCTTTTAGGATTTCACCATTGAATATGATGCTAGTGGTGGGTTTTTCATATACACCCTAAACATGTTGAGAAAGTTTCTTTCTATTCCTATCTTTTCAGTGTTTTTATCAGGAAAGGGTGCTATATTTTGTCAAACGCTTTTTCTCCATCTATAGAGATGACCATGTGATTTTTTTTTTTTATCTGTTCATGTGGTGTTTTACATTGATTGATTTTCCTACGTTGAAACATCCTTGCATACCAGGGATGAAACCCACTTAGTCATGGTGTATAATTCATTTAATATGTTGTTGAATATGATTAACAAGTATTTTGTTGAGGGTTTTAGCATCTAGTTTCATTAGAGAGATTTGTCTTTAGTTTTCATTTCTTCTGGCATCTTTGTTTGGCTTTGGTATTAGGGTGATGTTGGCATCATAGAATGAGTTAGGCAATGTTCCCTCCACTTCTTATTTTTTGGAAGAGTTTAAACGGGATTGCTGTTAGTTCTTCTAGAATGTTTGGTAGAATTCACCTGCGATGCTCTTGGATCCTGGGCTTTTTCATTGGGAGGTTTTTGATCACTAATTTTATCTCCTTACTTGTGATTGGTCTGTTGAGTTGAAAGAAAATTTATTCTTTTATCAATGTAGGCTGCCTGTGCATTTCTAGGAATTTGTCCATTTCCTCTAAATTATCCATCTTTTTGGCATACAACTTTTCAAAAGTATCTTCTTATGATACACTTTATTTCTGTGGGGCCAGTGATGATATCCCCTTCATCATTTCTTATTTTATGTGTTTGCATGTTCTCTCTTTCTCTGTCAGTCTAGTTAAGGGTTTGCCAACTTTATTAATCTTCTTGTTTCTTAGTATGGCTTGTAATTTTTTGTTGGTGTCAGGCATCTGTTTATCTTTATGGGTTTATTCAGTTGATTAGCTTCTCTCTCTACTCTAGCATTTTATTTTGTTCTTGTTTTTGTGTGTGTGGTAAGGTTTCACTTTGACACTCCATTCCTCTTACTCTATTTCCTTGTTGTTGTCTATGTTCCCTTGGAAAAAATATTAGACCAGAGAAAAGCAAAGACATGAGAAGAGAAAAAGAATAGTAAAAGGTAGAAATGGAACCATATAAGACCTAGGAAAATAAATAATTAACACAAGTAAGGAGTACAGAGGAATAAGAATAAAAAAGTGGAGTAGAAACAATGAAATGGGAGACAGAATAGAGAGAAATATATACAATGGATTAGGAGGCCAGAATTTTGAGAAAAGAAGAAAATACAAAAGAAAAGAGAAAAAGTAAAAAAGTAAAAAAGAAAGAAAACAGAGAAAAAAATGAGAATAGAAATAAAAACAAGAAAAATTGAAGATCAAACAAAAAAAGGTGAAATGGAAGAACAGCAGCAGAAAACAGAAAATAGAAAAAAAGGAGGAAAGAAATTAAATAGTGTAAGTAGAAAAAAAAAACTTTAAAAAAAGGGGGGGGGAGACAAAGAAAGGAGAAAAAAAAGAACAACAACAAAAAGAAAAAGAGCCTTCCCTCTTTGGCCCCTAAGGAGCTTCTCAGGCTGCCTGTGTACATCAATCACCCTGCAGCCTGCCCTCTGCAGGTTTTGAACTGTGTTTTAGTGAGTAAAATAAGGTACATAAAAAAGGAACCTTTATATATTTATATAAACACATATATACACATGTATGTATATACGTACATATACATATATGTATGTGTGTGTGTGTGTGTGTGTGTGTTTATATATGAATGAAATCTACGAAAAGCTAATACAAAAAGAATGTCTATATGTTTCATGTCAAAGTATCAGCTGGATGCCTGATAAACCGGTGGTGGATCACTCCTCTCAGAAGAGCTGGGACTCGAACCAGGGACCTCGTACATGCAAGACAGAAATTCCTCTACTGAGCTAAAGTGTCTCCTTAGGCTAGTTAGCCTTTCAAAAAGTTATCAACCCACTTTCCCTCCAGCAGGTTAGATTCCTAACAGTTTGCCAGAGTCTTGCTGATTAGGCATCTGTCTGTCCCTGCCCCCTCTCTAATCTAATTCCTCTCTTTACCTGGGTGGCTAAGCATGACAGCCTGCCTGAGGAGATCCCCCTCTCCTCTCCCCATTGGGTTGGGGTTCCTTCAAGATTCAATGGGGGCTCAGCTGGCCAAACTCAATACAAAGAAACTACTCTGCCCCCTCCCAGATCCTTCTTCCTCCCAGTGAATGCCCCCTCACAGTCTGATCAGAGCAGTGGAGGAGCAAGCCAGTGGCTCCACCTAGGATGTTTGTCGTCAGAACAGGGTATATGTGCTGCTTCCAACCCCAGGGGTGAACAACTCAAAGAGTTTTCCTTTGGCTTTTCTCTTCCCAGAACCCTCCTAGATGACTCAGAAAGCTTCCCATTCTATATATATCTAAAGCAGCTCCTTCAGATAGACCTCTGTCCTCTATCTGTTCCTTTATTGTGAGAGGGTCACATTCTGCCTATTGTCTTTGGCATCATTTTACCAGAAATCTAAACTTCCAGTCCTTCATCACACTTTCTTTCTGTCTGACACTCCCTTCCCTCACTCTCTACCAAGCTAATCCCGCTCATCTTTTGTTGATCCTGATCATTTCTACCCAAGAGCCATCACCCCTTTATTCCTTAACTTGTTGAAACTTAATTTGTTTGACAAAGAAATGTGACCAATTTTAAATGCTCAATTATCTAATTTGAAGCTAGAGGTGGCCCAGTCTTGAACAAGAAAATGTAGGAAAACTTTGGGATTTATACTTTTATAGTTAAAAATTTTTTAAATAAAGAAAGTAATTTTTTTCCTGTAGTTTACTGCTTCTTCTTGCCTGAAATACAAGCATGATGCCTGGTTGTGAAAATATCAGTAGGTAATGCTAGGGCAAATGTATGAGAATGAAGACTTACGCTCAAGATGTCAGGGCAGAGAGAAAGAAGAGAGGGGACTCTTTTATTCATTGAGTTCCAAACCTTTTCACCCTTCTTTGTTTTGGTGTGTGCCAGGGGAAGCTGATGCCTATGGAATGTGTCTGCCTTATTCAACTTGGTTGCTTGCTGAATTATAGTTAGGATTCCTGATTCAAAGCACCAGAAAATTACAATGGTGAGAAAACTTGGAAAGAAAGAGGAGAGTACTTTCCCCTGTTTTCTCTTTGCTTCATCACACTACATTTCTGAGAGTAGCTACATCCCTTCAAGATGTGCCAGGCAGCCTTATCTACAGTTCCCAATCTCCATTGGTTCTGTAAGCCCTTTTCCTTCCCTTGTCCTTCCAAGCCAAGGGGTGGCCACCAGCTACTCTCTTTGTCTACACTCTCTGTGCATTGTCCTCTCTTCTTTATTCTCACATTTCTACTCAAAATTGTAAATATATTCTTCACCATGACCACCAGAGATGACCTTTCTTACATGCCAGAAGCCTACCTGCTACTTAAATGTTATCTACTGGTGCCACTGAGCCAACACACCAGAATTTCATTAGCCCTCCACTCTCCTTGTTGCCTTTGAAGTACAACTCATTTCCGTTGGTCAGATTTCCTCTTACTCCCAATTTCATTCCTTCATTCCAGATTTTATATTTGTTTTAGTTTGCTAAAATCTACTGGGAGCAATATGCCAGAAATGGGTTGTTGTTTATAATGGGAATTTATTAGGTTAGAACTTACAGTTCTGAGTACATGCAGTGTCCAAATCAAGGCATCATCAGAGATGCTGTCTCACACAAGATACAGCTGTGGGCAATCAGGCACATGGGAGTGCATAATGGCAGCTCTGCCCAAATCAAGGCATCAAGCAAAGCTTGCTCTTTGAACTCAGCTGTGGACAATTAGGTAAATGCTCACTTTCCCCTCTCATCCAGATGCCTTTCTCAGTTTCACAGGGAGTCTCTTTCTGGGCCTCTGTGCTCCACTGATGACAGCCTTAGCCTCCGGTTCCTCTCTCTCTGCCTTTTGGGGTTTCTCCTTCCCTGCTTTTTTCTGTGTCTCACTGTAAGTTTCTCCAGTTTCAAAGGACTCCAACAAGAGGGCTAAAACACACCCTGGGTCATGCCTCACTGAAGTAATCAAATCAAAGACCCTCCCAACTGAATCCAATGCAATCAAAGGGTCCCAAACTGACAGGAATGGATTGGCTCTAAGAACATGATCTTTTCTGGGATCCACAAAAATCCCCAAACTGTCACAATATTATATGCAATTTCCCCTAGGAATAAGTCACTACCCACAGCTGCCAGTTCCTGCATTCCACTATAACTTCTCTATTACATTATCCATCTCTCTTGTAATTATTTTTCATTTTGTTTTATTCTCTTGGGCTGCCAAAATGCAATACACCAGACCAGCTGCTGGTGATCCTTTCTCTTATGTGTTTTGTTGCTTTTAGCTTCTGGCTTCCTCTCAGTGCTTCTCTGGGTTTCTCTCTTTGTCTATCTCCATTTTCATCCTGATTATAAAGGATTCCAGAAAGAGGATTAAGATCCACCTGGGGTCACACCCTACTGAAGGAATCAAATCAAAGCGTCCCACCTAGAGTATGTTTACACCCATGAGAATGGATTATCTCTAAGGACATGATTTTTGGGGGCCACCCAGCTTCAAATTATCACACATTGTTTTCAGCAGTAGACTGTAGTCTCCTTGAAAGTAGGGACAGCATGTATGGTATTCTTCACTGGTCATCAGGATTATATTCCTAGAAAAGCACTAGTCCAGAAAGAATTGTGAGCACTTATCATAGACTCATTCTATAAATAAAACACTAACTAAATCCAGCCAAATATTTATTTTTAAAATGATGATGAAATAGTGCTTAGCCCAGGTTTACAAGCATAGTTCAGTAAATATAAGAATTCAATTCATCTCAATAATGGTTAAAAATATATATTCAAAACTTTCCAAACAAATGCAGAAACATATTCATTTTGCTGATGTTGATTTGTTTGTGTTGAACAACTATTTTTAATTTTTTTTCCTCAGAAAACCAAAGATGAATGGGAATTTCTGTTATCTTATGAGTTACCCATGAAAATCTACTTCTTATATCATATTTTGTGTGAAGATCTTGAACACAATTCCTTTAAGACTAAAATCAAGAAGGATGCATGTTATCACTACTACTTCTGAGTACAATTTTCCTGGTCACATAAAAATGATAGGAAAATAATAAAATAGTTAAAGCACAATTTATATTCATGCAATAATTGAGTAAATGAATCTACTGAATTTAATATATCATTACTAAATAGTCAACTTATTGACTGTGATCATTATTTATTTAATTCTCTTAGGTCTTCTGATTTAATGAGGTTAATATTGCCACACAATACGTGTCCCTCTTTTAAATCACTCATTTATCAACAAATATTTATAAAACTTAGTAAGCAATTGACACTCTTTTCTAAATTAGGCTAGAAAAATGGAAAACTAACATGAAACTTATTAGGAAGGAACAGTGGGCTTTAGTGGCTTATTTGACATGAAAAAGAACCAGAATCCAAGATGCCTCACACATTTCTGGCTGAAGAAATAAAGTGGGTTGTGGAAATTCCAGTATTTATAAGTTCATTATTTTTTCTTGTTTTCTTGTCAATTTTATAGGGGCACTTGTAGGTATTTCCATACTGTGGAAGGAATACTGAACCTGAAAACGATGAACACACCTCCTCTGATATGAGCACAAACTTCAGATCTCTGAATGATTCCAATGGGACCATGCCAACACAGTGGGGATGTAGTTCATAAGGACCACTGCAAATTCTCTATGGTGGTATGGAAGCCTAACTTCATCAGTAAAAGGATGGTTATTTTCCTTTCTACACAGCCAAAGTGGAAAGCCTTTAGGAAAGAACTGAAAAGAGCCGGGCTGGACCGGGAACCCCAGGCGAGACACCGCGCCATTCACCCGCCCATTTGCCGCCTGTGGAAGCAGCGCTCCCGGCCCGGCCCGGTCCCCAATCGGGCTCGGGGACGCGCAGGACCCGCGGCCGGATCCCCGCCCAAGCGAATGAGCAGGAACTTTATGGGG
This sequence comes from Cabassous unicinctus, assembly GCA_029593785.1. Classification (NCBI taxonomy): domain Eukaryota; kingdom Metazoa; phylum Chordata; class Mammalia; order Cingulata; family Chlamyphoridae; genus Cabassous; species Cabassous unicinctus. The sequence continues at coordinate 45,751 of JAQZBX010003837.1, forward strand.
GTGCGGGGAGCGAGACAGGAGCTCCTGAAACGCAGCAAGTGCAAGCGTCGCTCCCTCACTTTTCCGCGCTTATGGGGTGTTCCCCGCACCCCCTGCGTCCCGCCCCGACGTCAGGTTGGGTCCGCAAACTTACCGCCACCAGGGGGCCCGGGACGCGGGCTGGGGTCAATGCGCGGACTGCGCGTTCTCGCTCGCTCCGCCGCCCGCCTACATCGCGGACCAGATAATCCGTCCCTCACGGCACTGCTGGATGCCGGCGCTGCGTCAGAGCCTAAGCACGTGCACAAGGTCAGAGTGTCCGCGGTCGAAAACACCCCGGCGTTCTTAAAGCCGCCACCACCTCGCCCTAGCCTCAGCGGGACTTGAGGGGCCTGGAGCGCCAGCAAAAGCCCCGGGCCAATGCGGTCTGGCAGGGTATCCGGGCAACGCGCCCGAAGAGGGCGTGGCCCGCTCCATGAAGGACAGCGCCGGTCAGCCAATCAGCGCGTGGTCGGGCTGCCGCACTGGAACACGCCGGCGGGGTGGGCTCGAGGGGGCGGAGTGGGATGACTGACAGGGCACCAGCCAACGGGAGAGAATCTCAGGGCCAATCCGGACCTGAAGGGGCGGGACTCCGAAGATAAGGCGGGAACACCGCGAAAGGCGGGGCCTGGGGGCACAGTCAATGCGTGGCCAGCTCCTTTGCACTTCAGAGGGCGGTTCGCTGGGGCCACTGGGTTGTTGATGAGTGGCCGGGCAGGAGGTTCCCCCAGCAGTGGTGGGTGTTCCCACCAATAATGCACCAGAGGTGGCCTGGGCCCGGCCGGCGTGGGTCGCTGACACCGGGCTTCGTGCTGGGCCGCTGGAAACGTGGTCTGAGGGGAATCTGGGAGAGTCGCGTCTGACCCTGTCCCCGAGCGGGCCCATCGCCCTTGCGCTCCTTCTGTTTCTTCTTTTCTGTTTCTTTACCTCTGCCTCCAGTCATACATGTAGCTTTTCAATTTTAGAACTTAACATTGCTAACAGACTTCATTTTGTCCTTTCTGTTCCCTTCACCGGCTATCCTGTCCTAAATGAGGTTGTAAAGTTATATGACTTCATTTATCTACCTGTAGTCAGAAGGATTGATTTTCTGATTTCACTATTGTAGGAGACAGCAGCTGAGGTTCCCTTCTTTCCACATTACTATATTTCATTACCCTATATATCTTTCCTGGCCTATTGGTTTACTGAAGTAGAAACACAAATCATCTCATAACAGTAAATCCAATGGGTTTGCCATACTTTCATTCTGCCTCATTACTCTTAATGATGAAATATGTTAATCACTGTGCTTTTATTCTTTAACCTCTGACCATTATGAAATTCTTAACAGTTTAATTCTACCTCTATTATGACAGATTTCTCTTTTCTATATTGAATTTTATTCTTCCTCTTCCCATTATTGTCATTTCACTGTTTTCAGTATGTTTTCTGCTCTATATAGTCAGTTCTTCTCAAATATCTCACCCAATCACATAATTTCAATTCATTGCTCCTGACGCCATGAGTTTATGTTCAGTTTTTTTTTTTATCAGTTTTGATTATGAAACTGTATACTAGTATGTCTGTGTTTATGTATGCATATTCTAATGTCACCTTTAATTCAATATATCTAGCAATGAGTCCAAGTTCAAATCACAAGTTTTTTTGATGACTTCCTTGAAAATAGTGCATACCGTTTTCCAGGCTTCTCAATCGAAAATGCAGTTTCATATTTGACCCCAGCTCCTGCCTCCTTTATCTCTAATATTCCTGTCCTACTGCCATCATGCTGAATCAGATTTGAATAATTCATTGAAATGTGACTCTTTATCATGTTTCTTCCAAGATAAAAACATGCATCAGCTTTTCAGTTTATAAAATATTTAAATCAATACTATTTTAATGTATGTATTGCTCTGTAAGCATCTGAGTTTTTGCGTGTGTTTACCAGTCATTCTGTATTTATGGCACACTGACTTTTATATCTACTTTTTCCCTATAGACAGTTAGTTTTACCATGCATGTTATAACAATCTTGCAGGAAAGAGCAATAAATATGTTTTAAAGGCCATATAGCCAAGACTTGCGTAAAAAGATGTATTTTCCATCTCTCTGCTTTCCTTTCTCTACAAGCTATTTCCTGCCAATCTCATTTACATAATGGCATTAGCCATCATCTCTAATCAGACAATTCACAAATACATGCCAACACACACACTTATTGTTTGTTCTCCAATCTCACATATTCCCTACACTTAATTCATTCTAAAAATAAAAGACAAATAAAAAGACTGTTGTCTTCTGACTCAGTTTTATATCCTTTAAAAATTAACACAGTTCTTCATGAATAAACTAGATATCATGAGAGACATTCACCTCCAGAGATTTTCCTTCCGAACCAAGTTTAGTACTCAGAAGTTGCACCATGGTTGCCGCTATCAGATGCTTCCATCTGCAAGTTTCTTCTTGGCAAGGGAAGCTCTTAAACAAGACCATAATATAGAATAAGATAGAAAATAAAAGTAGGGCTGATGACTCCAAAAATTATTTATGGCTATGCATTCACAATGAGAACCATTCATCTTTACTCTCTTTATGATATCTTAAACAATTGCTTTATAGTTCCTAAAAATTTAATCTCATGATAAATGATCCATAAAATTATTTTCTTCTACAGAATAAGGTACATTCATATGTTGAAAGAGGGCACAGTTGTTTACGATATTAGCATCATATTCAGCATACATTTTCTAATTATCACTTCCTCCATGAATTTTAGTGACTAATTAATAGTATGGGGTCTCTATACAAATAGTTTTTTTAGTCAATTCAAATAAGTGAAACATATATATGTGTCTGGTAAAATACTTAAAAAATAATATTCACTTCTCTTTAATCTGATTAATGGCAGAGCATTTAATTACTTATTTATTTCTCATAAAAGAGCCATAGACAAGTAATTGACTTTGTCCCCATAAATGTTTTGCCTTAAGATTTTAGGGACATTTGTGGTTGGAGAGAAAGATGTAGGCTTTCTTGGCAGAAAGGCTACCATTTTCTACCTGAAGTTGAAAAGCAGGCACCAGGAATGAAGAAATGTGTAAGCTCCTAAAAGGAGTGGAATCTTTTTTTTCTCTAAAATCTTGTGAAAGTGAGGAAGTCACAATGAGGGATATGTGGTGCATTTACTGGCTGAGGTCACTGGGGCAAAGAATCCCAAGGAAGCAATTAATATCTGCATTCACTAGTACACTGCTAACTAGGAATTACTTTGGGAAAAGGAGGCATATAAGGCAGATATTCTTGTCACTCTATTCTAATAGTTTGTTAAAAGAATAGTTGCAGTTTCCAGATGCAGATAAGATCACTAGTTGGGACCTGGCATCTCCTGAACTTGGAAATCACAAAATTCTTCAAAATACACCAGGATTTGTCTTCTTTAGAGATTCACAAAACTGCTACAATCATCCCAATCATTCTAAATAGAAACAAGAAATGCAAAAGGACCTAATAGAAGACCTTGTGAAGGTACATACAACTGAGTTTAAACTCAGTGAATGAGGATTACCAAAATGTATCCAAAAGGAATAAATACACAATTGAAATAACATGCAAATTTATCTTAGTCAAGACACTGAAATTGCAATGTAAAAATAAACACAAATGACAATGGAATATAATTTTGGATAAAAAATGAATTGGAACAGGATGGATAATGTCACACAATAGCCCCATCTCTGGGAAAGGAATAGGAATTCAGAAGAAGCAAGCAGAGTAAATTCTAGGAGTGCACATGACTTACACAGGGACACACACATGCCCATGCATATCTACAAATGCACAAGGCTTAGCTCACATGTCACTTTCCTACAAAGTCTTCCTGAGTTTCCCAATCACAGATAGTCTCTGCTTACAAAGAAACATACCCTCTGTGTGTTCAAGTCTAGTATTACTTTTTCTGCTGAAGCCTGGCAGTGATCATTTGACTACAAGTTATTTCATCTACACAGTCATAAACTTCAGAGCTGAGAGTGAGCGTATATGTCTTAGTTTCTAAATATAGAGTTCTTTTAGAATATTTCACTTGTACTTTTAAATTTTACTGCATTGTTATCAGACAATGGCACAGTCACTCATCACTTTTCTAAAATTTGCAATATGTTTAATATTATTATGCATATTATTATTATGTACAATTATATAACAATAAAAGAAATCAACAATTGTCTAAAAACATTAACGTTTCCAAACCTGATTGAGTAATAGAAAGCCTGAGTGAAACAATTGAAATTGAGTCTTAATCAAACATCTACTCCCACCCCTGAAAAGCAAAGGTGATATCCTGAAAGCCAAGTAAGGAAGCATTATTAAAGTGGAAAGAATGACATATTATGCCAAATGTTGTTGGCATGTCAAGTAAGACATGCACCAAGACACGGGATTTTTCTATGAGGATATCAATGGTGAAATTGACATGACCATTATTTCTGGAGTGGTGGCTAATGGATGAATTGATATAATCAAGTAAAGATTTCTGTGTTGCAATAGCAAAATAAATGAAGTGGTAACTAGTGAGTAAGATCTTCTAAAATAATGATTTTTAAAAATTAGAATATAACAACACACTACAGTGATTAAATGATCTAGTATAAAGAAAAATATTAATGATGCAGGAGAGAGAATGAATTCCCTGAGCAATCTCCTTGAGTTGGCAAGGGAGATGTGATCTAGGCCAGAAGTGGGAGAACTGGATATATAAAGAGTCTGAAAAGTTCAACCATCAAAACAGGTGGAAAACTAATGAAGGATGTTTATGTAGGAGGTTGTGGGAGGTTTGGGAAGTGGGGTGTATGGGAATCCCTATATTTTTTGTGTAATATTTATGTAATCTAAGAATCTTTTAAAAAATTTAAAAAAAATTAAAAAACAAACAGAGGGGGCATCACCACCCCAAAATCATCAAGAATGAGGAATGAACAAACATAAGGTGGGAATGCAATTATGAACCAAAATAGACATTGCTATTCTAGTAATGTAAGAACTTGTAACATTGATATAAAGGTAGTGTTCACCACAGGTTATGAGGGGAGGAAGAGGGAAGAATAGATGTAACATGGGACATTTTTGTGATGTGGAAATTGTTCTGCTTGACATTGCAATGATGGATGCAGGCCATTATAAATTATGTCAAAACTTATAAAATTGTGCAGAGCAAAGTGTAAACCATAATGTAAACTGTAGACCATGGTTAGTAGCAATAGTTCAATATGTGTTCATTAATTGTAACAAATGTACCAACTAATGAAAGATATTGTTAATGGGGAGGAATGTGGGAGGGAAAGAGGTTGAGGTATATGGTAATCCCCTATATTTTTTGTAACATTTGTGTAATATAAAGATTCTTAAAAAATTATAATAATAAAATAAAATCATTTTGTGCCTTCACACGAAAAAAAAAAAAAAAAAGGTGGAAAAACAGAGTATATGAATGCTGATGCTGGTTGGTGGACAAATGTGATGTGTGTACCCTGATGTTCTATCTGTTTGGATTTTCTATAAAAATACATGATGTAAGGAAATAAGTATTATTAATAGAATAATAAAAAGCCTTATAGCCCATCACCAAATCCATGATATAGTAAAGGGTAGGGGAAGACATTTAAAGTATATTATTTGTTTCACTGCTCAAGAGATAGAAATTTCAATTTCTGAACGATATGGTTATGAAATAAGAACTTTACTTAAAGTTTAAAAAATAGAAATAATATCCAGAGGAAATTACTTCTCAAATACAAGATAAATTAAAAAGGAAGGAAAGAAGTTCATGGAGGAAAGGGTAAAGAAGAAACAACCATAACATATTGCATAAAGGATTAAAATAAAGTGAAAGAAGACAAATCATATCAGGCCAGACATTTAATAGGTGCTCACAAATATGAGTTCAATAAGTAAATCAGTCTCTTAAAGCAACACACAGAGAAAGATGAATTTGCCTATTAATCAAAATAGGTAGGTCCCAAGTCCCTGTCTGAGTGAAAAAGACAAAAACAAACCTAAAATCAAACACATATCACCTATACAAAATTTATGAATATGAAATATATGTAAAATAAAGTGAATAAAAACTAGAAATCAAAGAATAGAAAATAATGGAATTATCAAAAAAATGCAGTAAAATTCTGATTTCATGAATAAAGCTATGAAACAGGCAAAAGAGGGCAAGTTTTATTCATCAAATATTAGGTCCACAATGAATATATAGATGTATTGGAGTTTTATGTCTCCAGCAAGCATCAAATTATGTCAGTATAAAACTGTGGAGACTGACTACACAAAAATTGAAATATGTTTTATAAAAAGAAAGAAAAAATACAACTTTTAAAAGTATTAACCAAGAATTTTAAAACATGGAAAATACATGTGAAACATCAAGCAAATATTCAATAATTTAATAATAATTTTTTAAATTTCTTATATTCAATAAAACAATGAATGTTCTTATGGAGAATGTGTTTGTGTTATAAAGAAGAAAATTACAAAGGAAGATATAAAAACAGGCCAAAATAGGAAAAGGTGGCAATATTTATACCCTTAAAATTGCTAATAAGTTATTAATTTAATGATCACCTACTAGAAAGGTAAATTTTAAAAATCTAATATTGGTGAAGATGGTTCAAGTATGTAATCTTCATCATTGTTTCTAGTTTTACATATCAACTGAAATTTCGGTGGAATAAAATAGGTTTAAGCAAAAAATGGCTTTACTGTTAGACACAGTAAGTAATTTAACTTGCAAAAATTTATATTAAGAAAAACAATCAGAAGGAGGTGAAGGAAGGAAGGAGGGCAGGGCAAGTGGAAAGAGAGAGAGGAAAGAAACTTTCACATATAGTTGGTGGAAAGGTAAAATGATACAAACACTATGGCAAGAAATTTGTCAGTTTCTTGATAAAATTAAACATAGAACTACTCTCTGGCCCAACCAATCCACTCCAAGTAATTTACTGGAAAGGAATGAAAATAAAAACACATGCAAAAGAATGTCCATAGAAGATAGTCCAAATTTCTATCAGTAGGAAAATGGATTAAAAAACTTGTCTATTTATCTAATTGGGTTGTTTAAAAGAATGAAGTCTCATAAGGCAACAAAATGAATTTGCCTCAAAAACCATAGACTGATTGAAAGAAGGCTTACAAAGAGTTCGATTCTATATACATGAAGATGTAGAATAAGGATAATTAACCTTTGGTGGGAAAATCAGGAGAATGGTTGCCTCTCAGAGGAAAGGTGAAGATAAGGATCAATTGGGAAGGGACATGATGGAACATTCCAGGGTGAATTGGGGTTGCACAACTATATACACTTATCAGAACCTGGTGGATACACTCTTAAGAATTTTTGTCATTGAGTTGCATTTAAATTTCACACCAAAAGAAAAAGTCTGAGGATATATTGGATTCTAATAATGATATACATGGTGAAGTTGGAGTAAACTGATAACTTTGATTTAATTTGAAATGCTTAAAGAAGTTAAATGGATTGATGGGTGAATAGATGGATAGATAACTGTTTAACAAAATACAAAATTGGTAGAACATGAAGCATAAAACTCTTTCATGTTTGCTGTTTTAGAAATTTTTCACAATCAAATAAAAGGAAAAGCTACAGATACATTTCTTTTCATTTATGAATATTGATGTAAATAATCCAAATAAACTTTAACAAATATCACACAGTTATATTTTAAAAGAATAAAAATTCTATCTCCAGTGATTTTATTTCCAGTAAAGTAAATATGGTTCAGTATTAGAAAATCTAGTAATGACATTCTAAAATTAACATTGATTACACTAATAAATTAAGCAAATGTGATTACCTGAATATTCCCTTGAAGGGAAAGTTAACAGCTGATTAGGGGTCTTTACTCCTTCTTAAGATGATTGAGGATTTCATTTCTTGCTTTGGACCCTCCCTGTAATATAAATTCAATAAATTTCTAGTAGTATATTGGATCAAAGATAAATGAGAATCTGGACACATTACTATGGGCTTGTTCCTCATAACCAGGATTGATGAGATGTGGCTGCTTCCAAAAATGGGATATACTTTCCCACGTTGAGTAGGCTATATAGCTAGCAAGGTGTGCAATTGAAAAGTGTTGATGGCTTCCCTGAGATCACATGGTACAAATTCCTTCCTTGTGATTTTATGTAAGAAACTGTAATTACAATTTATTTTTAAAGAAACATAACACCTTTCTTTATGCTATTGTCATACATGGTTTGTGATATGTCATAAATCCTATCTTAATATTAATCATACTTGGTACAGGAGAAAGCTATTGTGTTTTAAGAATTTACATATCAATGTAAACTTAACAACTATACGGCTAATAGAGCAGTATTCACAAAATTAATCTAATCTAATTCAACATGGATTTCTGATAAATATTCTAAATAAAATATAAAGACAATAAAACTTCTTTAATATTAACATGTCTACATTTCTGTTAATGCACACATGCACCAAAGTTTGATGGTATGTATATTATTTATCAAATTGAAAACTAACATCAATGACCAAAGCCAATGAATATTTCAATAAAATGAGAAAAACTAGTATCTGGATTTTTTTTTCTTTTAAGATACTTAGGTTAAATAAATGTTACACAAAAATTATAGGGATTCCCATATGCCCCACATCCCCCTCCTCCTACATTCTCCCACATAAACATATTTTATTGGTATGGCACATCACCTGCAATGGATATATACATTCTGGGGCTTTGCCACTAAGTATGGACCATAGTTCACATTGTAGACCACATAATTTCCCACAGAGTTCTGCACATTATGTGCTGATATAAAATGGCCTGTATTTGTCATTGCATGTCACTCAGGATAATTCCCAAGTCCTGAAAAAGCCCCTGTATTACAATTGCTTTTCCCTCTCCCTGCCCCCAAAACATCCAGTGGCCACTGGCTCCACATTAGGGTTGAAATTTCTTCCATTACTTGAATTACAATATGTCTATAACAGAATACCAGTCCACGCTAGCCCATAGCTCTCCACTCCAAGCTTGAGGTGAGAGGGGGCTTATATCACACGGATAAGATGGATGGGTTTATCCTGCCTGCAGCTGCAGACTTTCTCCATTCCCTGGGATGGCCGTTGTCCAGCATCATCTCCCCACCAGGTGTCCTGGGTAAGTCCATAGAGCTGTAGAGTAGGAGTTGCAGCTACAATGAGATTCTGGGCCCAGCTGGCACATAGGCAGGTCCAAGATGCCTGTCTCTGGAAATACACCTACAAACTCCAGCACCACATATAGGTTTGAATAGAAGGAACTGATGGACTGTGTGCAGGGAGGACATATTTGAGTCCTACTCTGTCACTCTCAGGAACACAGAAAACAAAGTAGGGCCCACTGATAAGGCACCAAACTCTGGAGCTATCTGCCCTGATATAGGACCTGTGTATCTCCAGAGCCCTCAGGAGTCCCTTTGTTTGCAGTTATATCCACATTGGAAGTCTATGAGGTCCTACTGAGATGTGCATAAGCATTATCTCTGGGATAACCTCCCGACTCACTTTGAAGTCTCATAGCCATTTGAACTCAATTGTCTTTACCTTTTCCCCCTTTTATTCAAGGTCTTTTCCAGTCATATTGCCAGTTGGCACTAGATAGTGATCCCTCTTTGCCAGGGAGGCTCATTCCCAGGAGTTATGTCCCACTCTGGGAGGAAGGTAATGCATTCATATGCCGAGTTTGGCTTAGAGAGAGGCTACATTTGAGCAACAAGGAGGCTCTCAGGAGGCAAAATTTTGGCACCTCATAACAATAGACTAAGTTTCAGTTTCAAAAGCAAAGACTCATAAGGCTAGTCATCAATAACAAGAGCCCATTAGTGGATCATCCTCCTTAGTCAGACACTGCCACTGCCCTTGGGGAACTATTGCTGCTCCCTTGGAGAATGTGGTAGAGCTCTCCAGGCTGGGAATTCAGTAGTCTCTCATTTACTGAGTGATTCTCCACCCACTGTGACCATGTCCCATGAGCATTTGAACAATTTTATATACCTTTTAAGTATGTTCAAGTGAACTTCCTCCCATGAACTCCCCATCCCTGACCCCCACCACCAATGATCCTCTCCCACCTGAGTTGTAACCCTTCTATGATCCAAAGCTTCTTTAAAGATGAAGCCAATACAATAGCCAAATACAATTAATAGGAAAATGAGATAATAATGATATGTTTAAATGTAAGCGATAAATTACTTGAAAACTTAAAAAACAACTAAAAATGAAATAAAATTAAAGGATTGGGATATTCAAAAAATGGGAAAAAGAAATTTAAAAATTTTTTTTTGACATTTTGCCTTTTTCATTGCAATTTCAGGTGTTCAGTCTGTACCGTGGCACCCTCCCCCTCTCATTCCCTCATGTCTCACAATTTTTCACTTAATTTTCAAAGAAGTTGTAAGTCACAGCAAAGTCACACACAGAATACTAGAGACTCTCATATACCCAAACTCTTCCCCCTTTCCTCACCCCATATAAAACCTTTTTGTATTGTGGATGGTAGCATTGTTATAACTCTTATACAGATAGTGAAACATAGGTACTAAACACAGTCAATGGTTTACAGTATGGTTTACATTTTAGACATTACAATTTTATACATTTTGATGATATTAACCATGTTCAGTGTCCATCACTGTAAGGTAATGAAGAACATTACCACTAACCACTAAATACCCCCTGTTAGATTTATTCTGTTCCTCCCTCCTCATCTCCCCGGGACCCAGGACAACTCCCTGACTTGACTCATTGGATGACAAGATTCATAGTTACATGCAACAGGAGATCTTGACACACTGGTTTGTCCTTCCCTATACGGAAACACCCTTGCTCATAAGAGACACCCACCTGTCCGTTTCTGAACAAATTGTTCCTCCCAAAGATGGAAGTCTGTCTCCTTCCCACTCATTGTGGGTCTTCACCCACTAAGACAACTCAGACACTCCCTAGAAGGTTGCTCCATATGTGCCCTGTCCTGAATGCCCCCCAAACAACACCCTAAAGCAGTGAGATTTCCTTGTCATATTGCCATAAGAGCATTCCCACCTCTGCACTCTCAACCTCATACTCACAACTTCAAAGTGTCAACTGGTCCCTCTCCCACCTTTCCCCCCAGTATCCTGAGTATTCTAACCCACCCTTCCAAAACTACCAAGTCAACCCTGCACCACCAAACCTAGTAATATCTCTACCCACCTGTCTTTTCCCTTCAATATGCAACTATACTGTATCACTTTACCATAGATTATGACCCTATGGGTGAGGCTCAAAACTTTCTCTTCTCTTCTCTTTCTTGTAACCTATCTTTCAGACAATGGTTCCCAGATACTGCTCAATTTCCATAATTCATATCAGTGAGGTCATGTACTTCTCATCCTTCAATGCCTGGCTTGCTTCACTCAACATAAGGTCTTCAAGGCTCATCCTTGTTATTCCATGTGTTAACACTTTATTCCTTCTAACAGATGAGTAATATTCCATTTTATGTATGTACCACATTTTGTTTACCATTCATCTGTTGATGGGCACCAGGGTTGATTCCAACTTTTGGCAGTAGTGAACAATGCCGCTACGAATATCGGTGTGCATATATCTGTTTGTGTCTTTGCTTTCAGTTCTTCTGGGTATGTACCCAGCAGTGGACTCGCTGGATCATATGGAAGATCTATAGTTACTTTTTTGAGGAACCACCAAACTGTCCTCCACAGTGGCTGGACCATTCCACAATCCCACCAGCCATGGATGAGGGTTCCCTGTCCTCCGAATCCTCTGCAACACTTATAATCTCTTTTTTTTAAATAGCTGCCATTCTAATGGGTGTAAAATGGTATCTCATTGTAGTTTTGATTTGCATTTCCCTAATAGCAAGCGATGTCAAGCATTTTGTCATGTGCTTTTTAGCCATTTGTATTTCTTCCTTGGAGAGGTATCTTTTCAGGTCACTTGCCCACTTTTTAAATGGATTCTTTGTCTTTTTATTTTCAAGGTGTAGGATCTCTTTATATATGCAGGATATTAGGCTCCTATCAGATACATGGTTGTCAAATATTTTCTCCCATTGGGTAGGCTGCCCTTTTATTTTCTTGGTAATGTCCTTTGAGGTGCAAAAGTTTTTAATTTTGATGAGATCCCATTTATCTATGTTTTCTTTTGCTGTTTGTGCTTTGGGTGTGGAGTTCATGAAACCATTTTCTATTACAAGTTCCTGTAGATGCTTCTCTACATTTATCTTCCAAGGTCTTTATGGTCTTGATCTTATATTTAGATCTTCGATCCATCTTGAGTTTATTTTTGTATAAGGTGTGGGACGGTGTTCCTCTCTCATTCTTTTGGATATGGATATCCAGTGCTCAAAGCACCACTTGTTGACAAAGCCATTCTCCCCCAACCTAGTGGGCTTGGTGGCCTTGTTGGATATCAAATGAGTCTATATGCGAAGATCTATATCGGAACTCTCAATTTGGTTCCATTGGTCAGTATGTCTATCCTTGTGCAAATGCCATGCAGTTTTGACCATGGTACTTGCTTTGTAGTATGTTTTAAAGTCAGGTGGTGTGACACCTCCAACTTCATTTTTCCTTTTCAATATGTCTGTGGCGATTAGGGGCCTTTTACCCTTCAAAATAAATTTTGTAGTTAGTTTTTCCAATTCATTAAAAAATACAGTGTTAATTTTTATTGGGATTGCATTAAATCTGTAGATTAGTTTGGGTAAGATAGAAATCTTGATGATGTTTAGTCTTCCTATCCGTGAACAGGGAATATTCTTCCATTTAATTAAGTCTTCTTTGATTTCCATTAACAGTGTTGTGTAGTATACTGTATATAAGTCCTTTACATCTTTAGTCAAATTTATTCCTAGGTATTTGATTCTTTTAATTACTATTGTAAATGGTATTTTTCCTTGATTTCTTCCTCAGATTGCTTGTTATTGGTGTACAGAAATGCTACTGATTTTTGAACATTGATCTTACAACCTGAGAATTTACTGAACTCCTTTGTACATTCTAGAAGCTTTGTTGTAGATTTCTCAGGGCTTTCTATGTATAGGATCATGTTGTCTGCAAAGAGTGAGTTTTGCTTCTTCTTTTCCAATTTGGATGCCTTTTATATCTTTTTCTTGCCTCACTGCTCGACCAAGTACTTCTAAGACAATTTTATATAGGAGCGGTGATAGTGGGCATCCTTGTCTTTTTCCCGATATCAGAGGGAAAGATTTTAGGATTTCACCATTGAAAATGTTGTTAGCTTTGGGTTTTTCATATATGCCCTTTATCATGTCAGAAAGTTTCCTTCTCTTCCTATCTTTTGCAGTTTTTTTAGCATGAAAGATTGCTGTACTTTGTCGAATGCTTTTTCTGCTTCTATAGAGATGATCATGTGAGTTTTTTCTTCCAACTTGTTTGTGTGGTGTATTACATTGATTGATTTTCTTATGTTGAACTATCCTTGCATACCCGGGATGAAACCCACTTGGTCATGGTGTATAATTCTTTTGATTTGTTGTTGAATGCGATTAGCAAGTATTTTGTTAAGGATTCTATCATCTAGGTTCATTAGAGAGATTGGTTGTAATTTTCCTTTCTTGTGGTATCTTTGTTTGGCTTTGGTATTAGGGTAATGTTGGCATTATAGAATGAGTTTGGCAATATTCCTTCTACATCTATTTTTTGGACTGGCTTAAACAGGATTGGTGTTAACTCTTTCTGAAATGTTTGGTAGAATTCACTTATGAAGCCATCTGGTACTGGGGTCTTCTTAGTTGGGAGGTTTCTGATGACTGAGTCTATCTCTTTACTTGTAATTGGACTGTTGAGTTTACCCATTTCTTCTTTCATCTATGTATGCTGCTTGTGAGTTTCTAGGAATTTGTCCATTTCCTCTAAATTGTCATTCTTATTGGCATATATTTTTTCAAGGTATCCTCTTATGATACTCTTTATTTCTGTGAGGTCAGTAGTGATATCCCCTTCCTAATTCCTTATTTTGTGTATTTGCATCTGTTCTCTCTTTTTCTTTGTTAGTATGGCTAAGGGCTTGTCAGTTTTATCGATCTTCTGAAGAACCAGATTTTGGTTTTGTTTATTTTTTCTGGTGTTTTCTTATTTTCTATGTCATTTAGTTCTGCTCTAATTTTTGTTATTTCCTTCTTTTTACTTCCTTTGGGGTTAGTTTGTTGTTGTTTTTCCAATTCTCCAGGTGTGCAGTTAGATCTTCAATTTTAGCTCTTTCTTCTTTTTTAATAAATGCGTTTACGAATTTATTTAATATGTGAATGATGAATTTCCATCTCAGTACAGCTTTGGATGCATCCCATAGATTTCTATATGTTGTGTTGTCATTTTCATTCATTTCAAGGTAGTTACTGATGTTTTTGAAACTTCTTCCTTGAACCACTGTTTGTCTAAGAGTGTGTTGTTTAACTTCCATATCTTTGTGCCTAATCTGGTTTTGGGTCCCTAGTTATTTCCAATTTCATTCTATTGTGGTCAGAGAAATTACTTTGTATAATCTCAGTCTTTCTGAATTCATTGAGATTTGTTCTGTGGCCTAGCATGTGGTCTATATTGGAGTATGATCCATGGACTCTCGAAAAGAATGTATATCCTGCTGTAGTTGGGTATGGCATTCTGTATATATCTATTAGGTCCAGATCCTCTCATGTATTATTCAGAGTCTTTGTTTCTTTATTGATTCTCTGTTAAGGTATTCTGACTAATGGTGATAATGGTGTATTAAATTCCCCCACTATAATTATAGAGACATTTATATCTCCACTTAGTCTTTCCAGTGTTTGCCTTATGTATTTTGAGGCACCTTGGTTAGGTGCATAAATGTTTATGATTGTTCTTTCTTCTTGAAAGATTACCCATTTTACTAATATATAGTGTCCATCTTTGTCTCTTACAATGGTTTTGCATTTAAAGTCTGTTTTGTCCGATAATAGGATAGCTACTCCTGCCCTTTTGGTTACTGTTTGCTTGTAAAATTGTTTTCCGGCCAATTACTTTCAGCCTTCTTGAATCCCTGGGTCTAAGTTGGGTTTCTTGTAGACAGCATATAGATGGGTCATATTTTCTTATCCATTCTGTCAATCTGTGTCTCTTTACTGGTGAGTTTAATCCATTAACAATCAGTGTTATTACTGTCAAGGAATTTCTTACATCAGCCATATTTTCTTTGGGTTTATGTTTGCTATCCAGTGTTTTTATTTCTCTTTTTGTCTTTTTAATTGTTCTTACACTTTCCCCCAACTCAATTTCTCTCTTGTTTTTACATTTCAACCTGTAGAACTGTCTTTAGCATATCTTGGAGGGCAGGTTTCTTATTGGCATACTCTCTTAATTTCTGTTTTTCTGTAGTATTTTGAACTCTTCATCATTGCTGAATGCCAGCTTTGCTGGATAGAGAATTCGTGGTTGGAATTTTTTTTCTTTGAGTACCTTGACTATGTCATACCACTGTCTTCTTGCCTCCATGGTTTCAGATGAGAAATCAGCACTTAATCTTATTGAGTTTCCCTTGTATGTGATGGTTCTATTTTCTCTTGCTGCCTTCAGTATTTTCTCTTTGTCTTGAGCATTGGACATTTTGACAAGTATATGTCTTGGAGTAGGCCTGTTAGGATTTATCCTCTTTGGGGTGCACGGTGCTTCCTGGACATGTTCGTTCATCTTCCTCAATAGGGTTGGGAAGTTTTCAGCCATTATTTTCTTCAACATTCCTTCTGTTCCCTTTCCCTTCTCTTCTCCCTCTGGGATGCCTAGAATAGGTATGTGTGTGCATTTTGGGTTGTAATTTAAATCCCCAAGTCCCTGCTGTATTTTTTCTATTTTTTACCTATCTGTTTGATTTCAGATGTACTGTCTTCCACATCACTAATTCTTTCTTCTGCCTGTTCAAATATGCTGTTATGTGATTCCAGCATTTTTTTTTATTTCTTGGATTGTGCCACTCATTACAATCATATCTGTTATATTTTTATATATGTTTACAATTTCTTCAGCATGTTTTCCCAGTGTCTTCTTAATATCCTTACTCTCTCCCTTCACTTAATTTAGTTGGTCCATAATATTTATTTGGACAGCTTTATTTAGTTCTTTGATGTTATGCATCTCTTCCTGGTTTGTAGTTTGCTCGTTGGAGTGGTCCATGTCTTCCTGTTTCTAAGAATAGTTTGTAATTTTTTCTTGCCCTCTGGTCATCATTTTATCTTGATGGGTTTATTCAGTCAATTAGCTTCTCTCTCTGCTTTAGCATTTTATTTAGCTGGTGGTTTTGTGTGTGTTAAGTTTTCTCTTTGACACTTTGTTCTTCTTGTTCTATTTCCTTGCTGCTTTCTATGTTCCCTTGAAGGAAAAAGATTCAGGCTAGAGAAATCAAAAGAGGTAAGAAAGGAAAAAGGATAATAGTAATAATAATAAAAGTTAGAAGAGGGGCTGTGTAAGTCTTAGTAAAATTAATATTTAACTCATGTAAGCAGTGTAGAGTAATAGGAAAAAAATAGTTGAGTACCAACAATAGAATGGGAAACCAAATAGAGAAAAATATATGGAATGATTTAAAGACCAGAATGATGAGAAGAGAGAGAAAGAATAAAGAAAGGACAAAAAAGAAAAAGTTAACTAAAAAAAGAAAACAATAGAAAAGATAGAAATTGAAACCAGTAAAGTTGAGGATTAATGAAAAAAAGTGGAATGTAAGAACCACAGAAGATAGAAAGATGAAGGAAGGAAAGAGATAGCATTGGTAGAGAAAATCAATATACACAGAAAATGGGAAATCAAGGAAGAAGAAGCACAGCCAAGAAGAAACAAGCTAGCAGTACCTAATTAGAAAAAAAAAATGGGGGGAGGAGCAAACAGGAAAAAAAAGCAAGAAACAAACAAACAAAAAACCCCAAACAAACACACAAGCAAGCAGTCAAACAAAGCTAAGGAAGAAGAGTACTCTTTCTTGGGCCCTTGTGGAGCCTCTCAGTCTACTTGTGTTCATCAATCAATTACTCTGCAGGCTTCTCTGTGCAGGTTTTGAGTGGATCATTGTGGAAGGAGGTGTGTGGGGGGGTGAGGGCGGTACGGAAGCTCTGAGCGCGCTGCCCGAGAAAACCAGGACGTGGACAGCTACTTGGCGCCAATGCCGCAACCAACTGTGGACAGCTCCTTGGCGCCGAATGTCGCAACCAATTGGGGACGGACGCCTTTGCAGCTACCACAGCCAATCGGCTGCTGACATCTGTAACAATCTCTCCTTGCCATGTGCTTCAAGATGGCCACCGCAGATCAGCACCGCCCCCTTTCTAGCATACACATTCCATACCTTATATGGACATAAACCCATCCCAACCAATCAGAATCCGCCCAGTGTGCCTTACCCATCCTCCGTTTCACTCCACCCC